>QRFJ01005217.1:0-130396 GCA_006176705.1 Cocos nucifera
ACCAATCAGATTTAGATCTGATTTCATAAAGAGTTATGATTGGTTGGGAAGAAGAGGAGTTGGATCACAGTTAGTCTATAAATAAGACCCTGCGCCCAACTCAAATTAAGTTTGAGAAATTCAAACCCCATGCCCTAAGGCTGCCTCTCCCTTCTTCCTCTATGCCAAACCCACCTTCTCCCTCTCCTCTCCACGTCCAAAAGGGTTTTGGAGCTTGGTTGGTGCGATCCAGATCAAAGAAAGGCGACTGAAAGCTAGAAGGCTGCACTGCTGCAAAGGATGACTGCCGATCTTCGAAAAGAGTTTTAAAGATCCTCTAGATCAGATCCAGATCTAATTTTTGGAGATATGATAGAGAAGAAGAGGATCTTCAGATCTAGCCTGAGTGGATATCGATAGAGGCCAGGCACTTGCATGGCTAGATCCAGAACCTTCTACTGCATACAGGATCATCAGCGGGTAATAGGATTACCCACTTTAAGATAAATTAAATCTAATTTAATTTATCTAATTTTATTTTAATTTTTAAAATAATAATAATCAGATTTGAAACATCTTAGATCTGATCTAGATTAAAGAAAAAAATTTTTGAACTATATCTCTTGATCTGATCAGATCTAAACAAACCTGGTCTGAAAAATCAGGATTTTCTTTCAAGAAGAACCCTTAGCATGTGGATAATTTTTTATAGATTTTTGATGCTCCATCCTCTATTAGAGTCGGCGCCATCTCAATAGCCACATCAACATCCTGAAGCCTTGATCCAATAATCTACCACCAGAGGAAGGGTCCTGATAGTAACCCATTGAGAAAAGAGAAAGGATGCCTCAATGAAACCCCTCCATCGCCTCTTGTCAATAGTCGATTCAGCAAAGTCAAGGTGGAGCAACCCAACCATCTACCTCTCACAAGCTTGTAGAATCGGTGCAGCTGCCCATGGTAGTGGACCCCTATAATTTGGAGACCTAGTCCACCAAGTTCAGGCACTGACCAATGCGGTCCAACATTTATAGCAAGTTGCAGAGCAATGACATCTCCCTCATCCCACTCCCCAGATAGCACCATCTCGATATAGTCACCAAGATCAATCTCCAGACCTTGAGAATCTATCATGTGGGTGCATTGATTGACCTGATGGGCCAACGATCACCATCTCACCATGGGTCTCATGGTAGATGGCACTGGCGATCTCCCACTTCTTTCGATGGAGATCCGATGGAGGGCTAATCTCCCCAGCCCAAAAGATCCCACCGAGAGGAGGACCTTGAGCGAAAGGTTTGTGAGATCAAGCACTAGCTGGATGAGATCTTGGTGGATGGTAGAGGGAATGATGAGGTCCTTATCATCAGTTCTTGGCCACCCTTCATCCACTCGATTCTCTAGGAGCCAATCACAAATCGATTTAAGATGCTAGCTATGGCATCATGTACGATGGCTCCACTGATCTCCTAGATTACCTCGAGGGCTACAAGGCTCTCATGATGCATGCTTCAGGGCACTTCGAATGTCCTCCTCTACCGCACCTTTCTAATTACTTTGAAGAAGGCAGCATAGATATGATACTTTGGACTCCAACCAGGATCCATCTCTTCTTTTGAGCAACTCAGACACCAGTTTGTTGCTTATTTTGGCAACAGCCAAGTCTAATCAAGGACTTCAGACATCCTCTTCTTTCTCTACTAGTAAGAGGGAGAATCCCTGTATGACTATGTGGCCTGCTTCAATACGGCCATGTTGGAGGTGTGCAGTCTAAACAAAGTCGTCGCCATGTTGTCTTTGAACTGAGACCTCCATAATAAATGCCTTAGTTTCTCACTTGATAAGAAGTATCCAAGAGACTATGTCGACCTTCTAACCTAGATCTACAAGTACATGTAGGCTAAAGAGAGTCAGATGGTGTGTCAATAGGAGGAGGGTCGAGTGCTCAGTAAGAAGAAGCATGCGTGGAAGGATGCACACCCAATCCCTAAAGAAGCAGGATCATCCCGATCGGTGAAAGCCCTAAGGTAGAAGAGTCCCCCTTGATGCTATAATAGCTACTCCCTGCTAAGTGCCCCTCGAGCTTAGATTCTCATGGAAATCAAGGATAAGGAGTGCCTTCACTGACCACCACCAATAAAAACTTCATCGACCTAGTAGAACAAGTAGAAGTACCAGTACTTTTATTATGACCATGGTCATAACACCAAGGAATGTCTCTAACTAAAAGATAAGATAGAGACAATCATTTGGAGAGGCTAACTTGGGAAGTATGCCTAGTTGCAACAAGATCGAGATCCAAAGAAGATGCCTCATCACTGGCCTAACGAGGACAACAACAGCAATCGATCGATGGCTAGAGTCATCAATATGATCTTAGGCCTAAGAGACGACAGGGGGGCAAAAGATAAAGTCTAAAGTTTGAAGAAGCAAAGGATAGACAACTTGATTTCTTTTTCTGATGATGATGTCTAGGGAGTTCAAACTTCTCATGATGATGATGTTGTCATTTCAATGATAGTGGCAAATTTTGATGTAAAAAGAATCCTTATGGATAATGAAAGCACCGTAGATATCTTATTTTATGATGCCTTCCAAAAGTTAAAACTCCCATTGGTGAAGCTTGTGGAGGCCAAACACTCGCTCGACAATGCTTCCTTGCTACCATTAAGGACAAAAAACTAGTAGATTGGCAATTGAAGATTATGGAGGGAAGGTGAAAGAGTCTCAAGGAGAACTATCTAAGGAGCTCATCATGGTCCCCTTTGGGAATGATCTAGAGAGGACCATTCAGATTGGATCCTAGCTAACACCCAAATATAGGGATTAGCTGATGACTTTCATCTGAGCAAACAAGGATATCTTCATCTGGTCAGCGATGGACAGGCTAGGTATTTCTCCATACATTATTGTTCATAAATTAAAAGTGAGTCCAAAATACTAGCCAATCCATCAGAAGAAAAGGAGCTTTGCTCCAAAGTGCCAATAGGTAATTGACGAGGAGGTCAACAAGCTGATGATGATGGGATTCATCTAGGAAGTATAGTCCCTAGAATGGGTCTCAAATGTCATCATGGTCAGGAAGTCCAACAGCAAGTGAAGATCTGCATCGACTTCACCAATCTCAACAAGACCTGCCTGAAGGACAGCTTTTCACTCCTAAGGATCGACCAACTTATCGATGCCACTTCAGGTCACCAATTGTTAAGCTTCATGGTTGCCTTCTTGGGATACAACCAAATCTAGATAGTACCTGAGGATGAGGAGAAGATGATATTTATAATTGATAAAAGTTTATATTATTATAAAATGATGCCTTTCGATTTAAAGAATATATGTGCGACATACTAGTGCCTCATCAACAAGTTCTAAGTATGGAGTTATTTTACCCCCAACACTTATCCTCCTACTTCCAAGTTGTAAGCATGAACGAAGGGAGTACCATCATTTGCGCTCATCAATGCCCCATTCAGCTTTTCTGCCTTTGGGATGTAACATATTCCAGATTATTCGAATGTACATGGAAGCTTCTTTATTGTAGAATTACCCAATATGACCTTAAATTTCAAAATTTTTCTTGGTGTAGAGCTTGATTGTACAGCGTAATAATTATTTTATCTGACATCTACAACCATAATAATTGGTAGGACATACGAAAGGTCGGAAATGAGCATAGGCGATTCACAATCATAATGGCTTGGAGCACTACTAGCTATTTAAGCTTCCTTCTCTCTCTCTCTCTCTCTCTCTCTCTCTCTCTCTCTTTCCCATTCTAGTCTGTTGCTTCTTCAATTTTCCTCTACTATCTTCTTTCCTGAGTTCGACTATTCTATCCTTCGCATATTTCTTAACTTCCATCACACTTCCTCTGCCTGTTTTTCACCATTTCGACTGCATCACCAACCTCTCTACATCCTTTAGGTTAGTATTCTAATTTTTTCTTTTAATTTTCATGCCTTTTTTTTTATTTTTAGGAGTCTTTTGGGATTCATTTATTTTTTCTTTGGTTTTCAAAGGTTTTCTTCCCGAATTCTTCCTAATTTTTAGTCGATTTTACCTCATTTCTTTTGATCCAAAATGTCCTTCCAAGATTCTGAGTATTCTTAGTCTTTTCATTCCAAAAGCTCATTCAAACCAAAACTTTTGAACCCTAGAACTAAGGTTGATTCTAGCCTTAGAGATGAAACTCATCTAACTTTTATTCCTGGGACCATCGCTTCTACCCTTTCTGTTGATGATCTTTCTTTCATCCAGATTTAATATGGAGTTTCTTTTGAATATGAACTTGAGTTACTTGGACTGGATGGCTGAATCTCTGCCCACCCTTTGGGTCAGTTTAGTTTATATACAGAGGCTCTACGAGTTGGGCTCAGGTTACCAGTTTCTCCTTTTATTGTTGAAAGAAAAATCTATTTTTTCGACACAGGATCGTTCAGATCTAATTGGATCTAAAGAAATATTTTAAATATTTTTTCTATAATTCTAATTAGATCTAAGACTTCTCAGATCCAATCATAGAGATCTAATATTAAAAGTTAAAAAAAAAATAAATTAGATTTAATTTTAAGTACCTGATTTGGTAATCTAATTATCCTATGATGATCCTGTTGATTCTTGAGGTTCTAGAAGGAGCCACACACATGCCTAGCCTCTATCAATATCCACCTGGGCAGGATTTGAATGTCTTCTCTTGATAAATCTCTTCTTCAAAAATTAGATTTAGATTTGATTTGAAAAGCCTTCAAAATGACTTTTGAGGGCAGCCTGTTCGTCTCACAAACACCATCGCATAAATGCTGAATCTTGTACCAAAAACCTTAGACCTTCAACTTAGATTTGTGCCTAACTTTTTAGACATGTAGAAGAGAGGGAGAGAGAGGATAGAGGGGGTGTGGATATCAAAGAAAAGGCTCCTTTGGGTGTGGAAAAATAAATTACGTTGAGGCAATTTCATGAGAAGAGTTCTTATACTAGACATAGAGCCATAAAAAGTTCCTTTTGACCAAAAATCTTATTAATTTGACCATTGGGACTCCTGGATTGATCTCCACGAAAAACCTCAGATCCCATCTAGTTTTAATGCCAGAAATTTATCTAGAAAGTGGTGGCATGAAAGGATAAGGAAGAGTCCATGTGCGTCTAGAACTCTTCCCACAAGAGTTTGATTCAAATCAAACTCTATCAAAATCCAATCTAGGCACCTCCAAAAATCATGAAATTTTGCACACCCAAAGTATAATTCATTCTCTATCACATATCCAAAAATTAGAGCAAATTTTTTCTAGAAAAATTTTTAAAATTCTCTAATTATGTGACCCTCAATTTTCTCAATTGGGTCAACTATTGACCCTAGTCCAATTATACTAGGAATGAATTTTATTTTCAAAATTAATCTAACCTGAATTTATTCCAATTAGATGAAAATAAATCCATTCAAGGTATAGGAATGAGTCAAATTAAATTTAACTCGATTGCGACGAATCAGAAAGATTATAGAAGGAAAAAATCAGGCTCAATCATGTGCTAGCATGATTACCTTGATCCTGATTGAATCTAATCCAAATCAATCGAACTAGGTTAGCTCAATTGATAACATCCAAATCCAAACCCTTGTTTGTATGATCCAGTTAGATTTAGTTCCATATGGTAATAAGATATGTCATGATCTCCATCATCGATATCATCAAAATACCTTTTGATGGACCAAAACTTTTTTGATTCATACAATTAGAATGATCGATCATCAAAATCATTCTAATTGCTCCCAAAATCAACCAATAATACCTAGTAGTATGTGGTGGCAATCCATCAAAATTAAAAGTGAATCTCTCGATATAGCTACCTATGTGATTGGGTTCTTCTATCTTGAGTCCCGACAAGATTAGGGTTAAGATGAACTCGTCAAACCCAATATCCGTCATATGAATTAATCATTCGATTCAAGTCCTCTATGAAACCCTTATAGAAACTCTTTCTATCATCTTCACTCTACCATGGCCATGGGCTTATGGACTCAATTCTCATGATCATCATAGGGGTACTCCTCATCTACCGAGATAGATAGATTCCTTATTGGTGCAATCCAATTTCTACAATGATGTACTATAGCCAACATACACCTCAAAATTTTGAATGGCTAGGAGACCGAGTTATGGTATAGTCAAACTGCAACACCCTCAAGGTGAATTGTCGATGCACCTTGGGTCAAAGAACCAGACACACTACTGCAACATCGAGCTAGTTATCGACAAGAAGGTAGACTTTCTTATGAATACTCGAGGTGGTCACGCTTAGTACCCTCGTTCTTTAATAAGTACCTATACTCTCACTTCGGTGTCTCCATACCATTGACTCAAGACTCATCTACTCAAAGAAAGTGATCGTACACCAATCTTTCGGATCAATCACCATTCTCATGATGATCCTACAGTCGGAAGCAGTTTATGAGTTAATTATGAAAATTCATGTCTTAAATTTTCAACACTTTAAAAATTTGAATTGTCATTACCATTAACTCAAAGGATGTATCACATACACTTTAAATACACACTATGATAAAATAAAATTCTTTTATTAATTTATAGTCAAAATTATAAAATTGCTCTTAGAAGTGTATTACAAGTGTTAGCCAATCTGCTTTTAGGACACACATATAATACTATGAGTCAGGCTCAGGTTAGTAGTTCCTCCTTTTATTGTCGAACTTTTTTGCTTTTTTGATATATCCTTTTCTTCTATCGTTTCGAACTCCTTTTGCTTTATTATAGGAATTTTAATGCTTTACTTTTTGAACGAGGTCTGACCTACGATCTCTTTATTTCGAACCTTTTTCACTCTTAAGCATCATTCCACTACTAAGGATTGGTAGTATGTGTCCCTCCAATTTGGCAAAAAATGGTTGATAAAGGGTGCTCCTTCCTCCATTCATAGCTGGAAGGATAGATTCTTCTTCATAGCTAACCTTTTGATCGAGTGGAGACTTCCATAATGGGGTCAATTGAGGGAGTCTATCCATTAGGCGTTGGGATTAGAAAGAGGAGATCTTGACTCCATAAAGATTCTGAAGGACTATGAAGTTTCTTTACTAACCTAATTAATATCCAACCAGACCCTTTTCAACTTCAGTCAAAGCTTTGTTAACCCAGAAGGTACTAACTTGTATTTCTTTTATCTTCTCATATTTATCTAACTTTGGCTCATTTATTTTTATAGAGATGACTCTAGATGAGCTCAAGTGGCTGTAGAAGGAATGTTGGGCTCAAAAAAGAAAGGATGTTAGCTCGAGAGGAACATCGAAATGGGCCAAGATTGTTGAGTTGAGTTCGACCATTCCAATTCTTGCAACTTTCATTTTAGAGGTTAGAGTAACCCATCCAGCCTCAAGCTCGTCGGTTGAGGCTGCTATCCTATCACCTCCTGCTAAGAAGAAAAAGAATGTAGAAAAAAAGAAGAAGGCTGCAACCAAGAAGGTTTGGCCACAGAAAGAAAAGCGATAACAACATAGATTGGGAGTAGGCTTTATAGTTGTCAGATCTCTAGTTGATGGGTGCATACTGCCAAACATGGTCGAGAAGATCCTCCAGACAAATGTACATGATCAGAAAAATGATTCATTTGCAGCTTTTCTTAAGGTAGTCATCTTGTCATTCTCTAAATTCAATCATATATACTTTCAAGTGGAAAAATTAACTTTGCTATTTACAGTTGGGTCATCACTTATTTGCCAACATCAAGTTAGTTAGCATTTATAAGGCCAAGGCTTCAAAAGCTTTGAAAGAAGATGAAGTTGCTAAGGCAGAGGCTCAAGAATGCAAAAGTAAAGTTGAGCATCTTAAGGAGGCACTCAAAGAGACAGAAAGAAACTTCACTGAGGTTGAGCATCTTAGGGAGACACTCAAAAAGGCAAAGCAAACTTTGACTGAAATTAAGAATACTTTGGAGACTGATCTAGCTTCAGAGATAGAGAAAAGGAAAAAAGATGAGGCCAAAGTTTTTGAAGTTAAGAAGGAGAAAAGAGGATGATCGAAGCCAAGCAATAGGCCATGTCAGGATTCAAGGCTTCCCAAGAACTTGAAAACATCAAAATTCAATTCACCAAGAAAGTCTTCAGTAAAGGTTTTGACATCTATTAGCAAAGGGTTGCTGAAAAATATCTCGAGCTGGACCTTAGCTTCTTAGAGGATGAACTGAAGGATCTTTCGAATGACGAACCTAACCTCCCCACAACTAGAGCCGATCTTCCTATTGTTGAACTTGCTACTAACATCCTCGAGCCTGTTGAGGTGCCAACACCTACCGAGGCTGGACCGAGCTCTTCTACTATCCCCCAGCCAGTGGTTGAAGATCTTCCTTGATTGTATATATATATATATTTTTATATATATATATATTAGAACCTTTTTTGAGCAATGAAATTAAAATTTTTCATACTTTTGTATGTTGCAATGTATTCAGGAATAGAGTGTGGTTTGAAAATTCTATGACCAAGCTTAATCGTGGGCCAAAGCTGTTCCATTATTACAAGCTATTCCCCTTAAAGCTCACATAAAAATTCTAAAGAATGAAATCTCTTAGGCCAATAAAGATTTGAAGAAAAATAAGGAGCTTCAAAAAATGAAGAATAATTATACAATAGCTTCTATTGAAATCAACCGCTTGTGTTGAGCTTTGAAACAAGTTTTTAGGAAGTACAATTCAAAAAAATTATCATCTATCTGAAGAATTTCAACGAACATCGAAGCTTGCTAGCAAAAAGTCTTGGTCCTTAATGAAGGAAACCTAGCAAGGTTTTGAGCACACTTTTTGAAACTTTTTCAAAGTATATAGCAGTGGAAGCAAAATTAATCTATATTAATTCTATGCATGCTATGATCTAATCATAAAATCCTACTCAGGATCTTTGACATGTTAATAAGCATTAGAAAAATAAAATGCTTTCGATTAGCATATTTGCTAATCGATCTATGTTCAGAACATAGTACCTCTACACGGATAGCTGATCACCGCAATCCAAATCAATCAAAAGAATGTATCCATGTCACGCTACGGCCGCACACATGTCTGGCCTCTATGGTGAGTCCACATGGAGCCTTTGGTCCTGATTAGTCCCTCTAGAGTGCTAGCTCCTCTCTAGGGCCTTTGACAGCCAACCTTCGTCGATCCAATCGATGAATTATTCCTGATCTTCCAGATGCTTCAAAAATCAGAAGATGCAATGGAGGAAGATGAGATGGTGGTGAAAGTTGGTTGAGATCTGGTACTCAAACTCTCCACTCAAATTTAGAGTCCCCACTCTAGGATTTAGCGCTCACCCTTAAGGACCTTGATCACTTTCTCTCTTTAGAGAAAATTCATGTCAAAGGAGATGCGCCCCTCTCTGATTTCTATCTCACAAAAGTCCCTCACGAAACCTCTCAGATGCCTCACATATTCCCATGCACACCCAAAATAATCACCCTTTTATTGGCATGATTTCTATGGAAAAGCAGCGTGGAAGAGATAAGGGTTGATGATAAGATTTGTTGCAACCTCTAACCGTAACACTTGAATTCAAACTTCAAGAGGATTCCTATCCATTTTCAGTACCCCAATCAGGTGGGTGATGAGCAAAAGGACTCTCCTTCTACACCCACTTTGAAAAAAAAATGCCACAAAAAAATGTGCGACAAATGCATGGTGATGTGGGGAATGGATAAGACAATTAGAGAAGGAACAAACTTACTTGAATTCAAAATTCAAGTTAATCTCATCTGATCCAACACTTGGACCAGGTCAAAGAGGAAAAAAAAGGGATGCACAATTCAAATTAGAGTGTGGAGAACTCTCATGCAAATTCTAAATTTGCATGGAGAAGGGCATGGGTCCAAGTGTCATGGCACAGCGAAAAATAAGTTTAAAATTCAAACTTATTTGACTTTTCAAAATTGGTTTCATCTAAACTAATTTTTCTAGACCTAATTAGACTAGGTCAAACCTAATCAGATTAGGCTCAATCCAATCCAATTAATTCCTAATCAAATTATAAATTAATTAGATTCAAGTCTTGATCAAATCAAGGTCAAATCTTTCTTAGCGATTAGGTTATCCTATGATTTGATAAGATCAAACCCAATTGAATCAAATTTAATTGGACTTGATCAAATCTTCATCGCTCAATCAAATTGAGCTAATCAATAATTTAATTACTAATTAATCCTATAATAATAATTGAGTCTCAATCCAGTGGAACCCTTTGATCAACCATTAGATCAGGTAGGAACACTTATTATGTGTGATCCCATAGATTCAAATCCTAAGCCGTTAGCACAAGAACTAATTTTCTATACCAATCGATATGACCATCTAGCAATAATACCCGACATTCGGATAGGTCAAAAATCGTAATGCAACATTGATCAACCTATGGCATATGCTTACTGTATAATTCATCTCCTTGACCATGATGCTTATAAGATGATCTAAAACTAACTACCAACTCTAAAAATTCATCTATATTGTATTTCAAAATTTAGTATCCATCATATGGACTACCCCGACTGAGGATTTACTAAATTAAAATATAGTGATGCACTTGCTCCAACACTTGGAGGGGTTAATCCCATCTTGACTCACGCACTGACAAGCCAAGTACTTGACTGCATCCAGTTGCCTTTCATCATTGAAATAGAAATTCAGATAGTCCAGTACCTAAGTACAATGTATTTCTTGTAAGTTACCATAGTGATCTCAGGTCTAAGGGACATATATATGCATATCCTTTATGAGCAATCTTGGTAGAAGAGAGCTCCATAGTTGGATCACGATCAGTGAAATATATCCTTATATTTCACCTACATGCCATAACAGCATCACCATGCTTCTTGATTAAGAGGACAACCAACACTTATGGCACACAATGACCTACTCTTGATTAATGTTGTTATCCTAGGTAACAATGAATCATTTGATCGTGATCAGTTTAAGGACTAAACAATAAATCCTCCTTTATCGAGTCTAAATAGTCCTAAGGACTTCATCACAGAGAGTTCATTAAAGAAAGATACACAAAATGATGAAATTGCTAGAACAATAATTTTATTCAATTAAAATTTAAGTATAAATTACATTTAGCTTAACTATCAACAACTTAGATGATTGGCTTTAGAATATATTTTTCAGCAACTTTCACTTAGACTAAAGCCATTCAGAATAGTATCAAATACCCATCTTCCATTTGTGATTATTGAACTTTTTGATTTTGAGAGCTTTAGTAAATGGGTCAACCACATTCTTCTTTTTGTCGATCTTCTAAAGCTCGACATTACCTCGCTTTATGATTTCTTGTACAAGGTGGTAGCGATGCAGAATGTGTTTGGTGTGCTGATCTTTCGGCTCCTTCGCTTGAGCTATGGCTCCAGTGTGTCATAGTAAAGCAGAATCGGACCATCCAAGGAGGGTGCCACTCCTAGCTCGTGGATGAACTTTCATAGCCACATAGCTTCCTTTGCAGCATCAGATGCTGCGACATACTCCATCTCGCACATAGAATCTATCATAGTGTGCTGCTTGAAACTCTTCCAGTAGATCGCTCTGCCATTCAGGGTTAACACATAACCTGACATACTCTTACTATCATCATGATCTGACTAAAAATTGGAATCAGTATATCTCATAAGTTTCAAGTTAGTATCTCCATAGATGAGCCATTGATCCTTAGTATTTCTCAAATACTTTAGGATTATTTTCAAAACCTTTCAGTGATTCTCACCTGGATCAGACTGGTATCTACTTACTATCCCTAGTGAGTATGCCATATCTGGTCTCGTATACATCATGGCGTATATAATAGAACCCACTATTGAAGCATATGGTATTCTACTCATATGCTCTCTTTCTTAAGGAGTTGTCGAATAATCCCTCTTCTAGAGAAAAAATTCATGGTCTATCGGGAGATAGCCATTCTTAGAATTCTCCATGCTGAACCTCTATCAATGTACATGGGTTGGGACAATCCAAGCAATCTTTTAGATTTATCCCTATAGATCTTCATCCCTAAGATGTAGGAAGCTTCTCCCAAATTCTTTATAGAGAATCATGATGACAGCCAAACTTTTATTTTCTATAATACAGGGATGTTATTCTCGATTAAAAGATGTCATCGACATACAGTATAAGAAATACAATTATAGAACTATTAATCCATTTGTACATGCAGGGTTCCTCTTCGTTCTTAATGAAGTCATGCATTCTAATCATCTTATCAAAATGCATGTTCTAACTCCGAGATGCCTGCTTCAATCCATAGATGGATCTTTGAAGTCAGCACATCTTGGACTCATCTATGGATGTGAACCTCTCAGGCTGTATCATATACACCTCTTCATCCAACTCTTCATTAAGAAAAGTCATCTTCATATCCATTTGCCAGATCTCATAGTCTAGGTATGCTACTATCATAAGTATGATTTGAATGAACTTGAGCATTGCCACTGGAGAAAATATTTCATCATAGTCAATACCATAATATTGATGATATCCCTTGGCAACCAGATGGACCTTATAGATCTTCACCTTCTCGTCTGCACCTCTTTTCATTTTGAAAATCCACTTATATCCAATGAGTTTTACCCCTTCAGGTGGATCAACTAGTGTCGATATACTATTGACTTTCATGGACTCCATTTCGGACTTCATGGCTTCTAGCCACTTATCAGAGTCAGACCATGCATGGCATCCATGTAGATGATCAGATCCTCATCATTTTCATCGAATTCAATAGGATCACCTTCTCGAACCAAGAAACCATAGTATCTATCCGATTGATGTAGTACTCTACCAGATCTTCGCAAGGGTGCCTCTACAATGAGCTCTAGGTTTGATCTTATTAAATTTAGTTCTGTAGGTTCACTAGAATGTGTCGATTCTTCTACCTATCGAACTTCACTAAGCTCAACATTAGAGGTAGCTGTTCCTTCCATAAGAAACTTCTTTTCCAAAAAGACTGTCCTATAGCTGATGAACATCTCTTGCTCTTCAGCAAGGTAAAATTAATAATCCCTAGTTTCCTTGGGGTACCCTATGAACAAGCATTTATCGAACCTAGGTCCAAGCTTTTCTGGTTGCAAATATTTTATGTAAGCCGGACATCCCCAAACCCTAAAGTGAGAGAGTGTCGGCTTACACCCATTCCATATCTCATATAGAATCTCTGTAACAGACTTGCTCAGAATATTGTTCAAAACAAAATAAGCTATTTCAAGTGCACAATCCCAGAAAGAAATCGGCAGACTCACAAATTCCATCATGGACCGAATCATGTCCAATAGGGTTCAATTCCTCCTTTTAGACACACCATTATGCTATTATATTCCAAGAGGGGTCCATTGTGAGAGAATCCTATTCTCTCCTAGATATGTTAGAAACTCATTGAAAAGACATTCACCTCTTCAATCAGATTGAAGAGTTTTAATATCTTTCCAAGTTATTTTTCTACCTCATTTCAATATCATTTGAACATTTCAAATGAATCAGATTTAGTCTTCATAAGATAGACGTACCTATATCTAGATAGGTCGTCAATAAACATAATGAAGTAGTAAAATTCACCTCTAGCACATGTGTTCATAGGTCCACATACATTAGTATGTACTTGACCCAGAAGTTTAATGGCCTGTTCACCCTTTTCAGTAATAGGTGATTTGGTCATCTTACCAAGAAGGTAGGACTCATAGGTAGTTAATGATTCACAATCATTGATGTCAAGAATATACTCCTTGACTAACCTATTAATCCTATTCTTGAATATATGACCTAGCCGATAGTGCCAAAGATAGGCATTGAAGACATAATCTAGTTTTAGGCATTTATTTGACGTGTACATTACACTAATAGACTATGATAAAATATAAATGTCATTTCTTAATTATCCTTATATTACAATTATACCATTCATAATGATTTCATAATATTTTTTTTATTGATAAACAATAACCATCCTGGACCAAAAGCCCAATAGATATTATGTTCATCATAAAAGATGGACAATAGTGACAATCACTTAAAATAACATTATTATTTTTGAAAAATAGCTCAAGAGTTTTCAATGCTAGGACTGAAACTTTACTTCCATCCCTAATATTAAGAAATTTATTGCCATTCTCAAACTTTCTATTAATTTGAAGTCCATGCAATGAATTGCATATATAAATCAGACTTCTGGTATCTAATACCCAGGTAGATGTATCACATATGGAGAAATTACAAGGTGTTATCATATAACAGTCTTGATCAGCAACTACTTGCTAATTTCTTTTGTTCAGCCTATTTGAATCAAGAGGATAATTTCTCTTTGGATCTGCTTGATTAGGGTCAATACTAGACTCCTCATTTTTAGGTCCTAAATACTTGTCACTGTCCAATAGTGAACGGAGTGGACTTACATTAGCCATTCTATTTATCTAAAGAAAAACATGAAATCTTATTAGTACTTGAATTAATTAATTCTAAAAATTTAAACTTTAGTCTAAAGGTTCTTCCACTATTTTTTAATAAATTGGTAGCCTCTATCTCCAATTCGAGAAATTACACTAGCTCTTTAGTGGGTATTGGAATCCACATAGACTACAGATGGGCCTGAGAAAAGCTCTAGCTAACCCATGTACATCTACAGGTAGGTTCACAATCAATTATTTCTCCAAATAATTCTCAGTAATGTAGATTTTGCCCTAGAAGCTAAATCAGTAGGCTTTGGCCTCCACTAAAAAGGTCTAGTTCGGTCCAACCATTAACATGATTGACTTCAGTGCATCAAGCAAACGAAAATTAGGCCCGAGGAAAGCTCTAGCTGACCTGATCATCATTCAAAGAGTGTGATCTAATCATCATATGATGGACAGTAATTCCAATATCCAGATGAACACCAAGTATAAGGCACCTCCAATGTCCACCTAGAAAACTGGACTCATTACTATTCACCTTAATGGGAGGCTATGACTCAGTTATCCCCATAACTTAGTTATTTTAAGGATCTAATAATTTAAAGATTTAAATTTATTAATGATTTGAGGTAGAAAGAATATGGACGATATTTTTTCCACTAACTTCACCAAGTCAAATCCTCCCACTGACTTCACCAAGTCAATTGATGAGGACTAGGATCAATTTCGATCCATGGGCACCTAATTTAGTCTTACTGAATTAAAATCAATCAAACTAATTCCTAGTGTCATTGGTTAGCTCGAATCACTAAGTGATCTAATCAAATCCTAATCGACCATATCGACCAGATAAGTGAGATCAATGAAAGGGATATGCCATTAACATGTCAAAGATTGAATCAGTGCGAGTAGTTCCTAATTAAAAATCATTGGTCTAAATTGCCAGACTTACCTTAGACACCAACCAATTAATTAGGTTTAATTAGATTAACCTAGTAATTACGGACTAGACCACGTAGCCATAAATTAAGTCCATCTTGGTCTCGTTAAAGACATGGACTCATTCAACTTCAACTATTGAAGTTGAGTCTAGAGTATCCTTGACCTAATCTAAGTTAACACTTAGTTAGATTTGATCAACTACTCTAGATTAATCCATTCTTTAACTAACCTTAGGTCTAACCAAATAAATAGACCTAATTTATCTAACCCTTTAACCCACAGAATTATAAATTTGCCTTAGGATCTTTAATTCATAATTCTAGATCCTACTAGACCACACTTAATTCTTTTAATTAATTTTTGGGCTGATGGATTGGATTCGGCATTTCAAAAATAATTTTTAGTTTTTGAAATATTCTTTACAACGTAGCACCATTTCACCAAATAGGTCGACTCATTTAAAGAATGGGCTGGCTTATTTCACAAACAAGCACTAGTTGTAGGTTAGAACACTTAAAAACAACCATTGAATAGCTTTAGCCAACTTCTCAGTCGAGCTAGCTTGGATCCCATCCAAGCCAGCTCGAGCAGACATTGAGTCAACCCATCACTTGAGATAGCTGGCTCAAGCAAAAGCCTGCAAGCTTTCATTCCATCGAGCTAACTTGGATCCCATCCGAGCAACCCGAATAGACATTGAGTTAGCCCATTACCTTAGACAACCAGCTGGAACAGAAACCCCGAAGGCCATCTTTTAGTTGAGCTGGCTCGGATCCCATCCGAGCCAGCCCAAATAGAAGTTTAGCCAACCTAGTTCCTGACTGAGCCAACTCGAATAGAAGGTTGTAGAGCTATTTCAGGCTGGCATGCTGGTCAAGCTGGCTTTATTTTTGGGACAGTTGGCTCGACCAGCAAACAAAACCTTCACAAGATTCTATTCAGGTTTAATCTAAACCTATGTACATTACATAAAAATCATGAAATATTTAGATATAATCTAAACACTAATTTATGATGAAATTTAGATTAAAATCAATTCAATACATATCATAAAAATTTATTAGATCATATCTAAATTTTTTATGATCAATATTATAGATCGCAATGTACCAGGACAATCTTTAGACTGTAAGGGATAAACCTTACAGCAAGACAACCTACAGTCCATGTGATCATAGTGTTACACATTAAATCTTTCTAATTTACATAAAAACATGTTGAGCAACCTATTGCTCTGATACCAACTAAAAAAAACCTAGCAAGATTCTGAGCATGCTTTTCAAATTTTTTTCAAAATATATAGCAGCAAAAGCAAAATTAATCTACATTAATTCTATGCATGCTATGATCTAATCATAAAATCCTACTCAAGATCTTTGACATGTTAATATGCATAAAAAAAATAAAATACTTTTGATCAGTAAATCATATTTGCTGATTGATCTATGTTCAGAATATAGTACCTATGCGTGGGCAGATGATCACCATAATCTAGATCCATCAAAAAAATACACTTGTGTCATTCTGCAGCCGCACATGTGTCCAGCCTTTATGGTGAGTCCACATGGAGCTGCTGATCCTGATCAGCCCCTCCAGAGTACTAGCCCCTTTCTGGGGCCTTTGACAGCCAACCTTCAATGATCCAATCAACGAACTGCTTCAAATCTTCTAGATGCTCCGAAAATCAGAAGATATAATGGAGGAAGATGAGATGGTGGTGAAAGTCATTGGAGATCTGGCACTCAAACTCTCCATCCAAATCCAAAGTCCCCACTCTAGGATTCAGCGCTCACTCTTAAGGACCTTGATCACTTTCTCTCTTTAGAGAAAACTCACATGAAAGGAGATGCGCCCCTCTCAGATTTCTATCTCACAAAAATCCCTCATGAAACCTCTCAGATGCCTCATGTATTCCCATGCACACCCAAAAAAATCTCCCTTTTATTGGCATGATTTCTATGGAAAAATAGTGTGCAAGAGATAAGGGTTGATGATAAGATTTGTTGCAATCTCTTACTATAACACTTGAATTCAAACTTCAAGAGGAGCCCTATCTATTTCCAATGCCCCAATCAAGTGGGTGATGAGTAGAAGGACTCTCCTTCTATGCCTACTCTAAAAAAAATGCCACAAAAAAATGTGCCACAAATGCAAGGTGACGTGGGGAATGGATAAGATAGTTAGAGGAGGAACAAACTTACTTGAATTCAAAATTCAAGTTAATGTCATCTGATCCAACACTTGGACCAGGTCAAAGAGGGAAAAGAAGGGGTGCACAATTCAAATTAGAGCATGGAGAACTCCCGTGCAAATTCAAAATTTGCATGGAGAAGGGCGTGGGTCCAAGTATAATGGCACAGGGAGAAATAAGTTTGAAATTCAAACTTATTTGACATTTCAAAATTGGTTTTATCTAAACCAATTTTTCTAGACCTAATTAGACTAGGTCAAACCTAATCAGATTAGGCACAATCCAATCCAATTAATTTTTAATCAAATTAGAAATTATTTAGGTTCAGATCTTGATCAAATCAAGGTCGAATCTTTCTTAGCGATTAGGTCATCCTATGACCTGATTAGATCAAATTTAATTGAATTAAATTTAATTAAACTTAATCAAATTCTCATCACTCAATCAAATTAAGCTAATAAAAAATCTAATTGCTAATTAATCCTTCAATAATAATGGAGTCCCAATACAATGGAATCCTTTGATCAACCATCAAATATGGTAGGAACTCCTATTGTATATGACTCCAAGGTTCGAATCCTAAGCCGGTAGCATAAGAACTAATTTTCTATACCAATCGATGTGACCATCTAGTAATGGTACTCGATGTTTGGATAAGTCAAAAATCATAACGCAACATTGACGAACCTATGGCATATGGTTATCATATAATTCATCCCCTTGACCATGATGCTCATAGTATGAAATAGGGTTAACTACCAACCCTAAAAATTCATCTACATTGTATTTCAAAATTCAACGTCCATCATATAGACTATCCTGACCAAGAATTTGCTAAATTAAAATACAGCGATGCACTTGCTCCAACACTTGGAGGGGTCAATCTCATCTTGACTCATGCACCGATAAGCCAAGTACTTGACTGCACCTAGTAGCCTTTCATCACTGAATTAGAAATTTAGATAGTCCAGTACCTAAGTACAGTGAGTTGCTTATAAGTCACCGTAGTGATGTTAGGTCTAAGGGATACATATACGCATATCCTTCATGAGCAATCTTGGCAGAAGAGAGCTCCACAATTGGATCACGATCAATGAAATGTACCTCTATATTTCACCTGCATGCCATAACAGTATCACCATGCTTCTTGGTTAAGAGGACAACCAACACTTATGGCACACAATGACCTACTCTTGATTAACATTATCGTCCTAGGTAATAACGAATCATTTGGTCGTGTCAGTTTAAGGACTAAATGATAAATTCTTCTTTGTTGATTCTAAATAGTCCTAAGGACTTCATCACAGAGGGTTCATTATAGGAAGATGCACAATATGATAAAATTATCAGAATAATAATTTTATTTAATTAAAATTAAGGTATAATTATATTTAGCTTAATCATCTACAACTTAGGTGATTTACTTTAGGATACATTTTTCAAGACTTAACTACCAAGATTTGCTCTCTCAAAGTCGAACATAGAAATTTGAGGAAGAATATCCAATATTTGGAGAAAGGCTTGCTCTGGTCCCAAAATCAAGAGTATGGCTAGAATTGGTCCAAAAGATTTTTTGACCTTCAGAATCAGTTGTGCACGGTGGAAGAGGCATATGATAACTATAGGCTAGGCTGGAGTAGGAGAATTATATATCTCCATTGACAACTTTGGATGGCCAGTGATGAGATAACTCAGCTTAGAAAAGAACTTGTAAATAATGAAGGAAACAGATCTAGGGTTTTAGAGTTATATTTTGAAATTTTTTTAGAACATGCAATGGAAGAGACAAACAAATCATATTAATTCATGAATAATATAAGAAAGAGTCCTAGATCTAGGATCCTATTACATGATTTAAGCATACTTTTAAATTAAAAATTAAAAGATTAGAAGAATATATGTTGATCATATCAATATCAAACTACACTAGATCAGATCTAGACAAGAATCAAGGAGATCAAATCATCCTTTTTTTTGCAAGTTAGACACTCTAACTTGTTGATCTAGGGCTGAGGTTGCTGCTCTAAGCCGCACACATATCCAATCTCTACAGAATGTTCACATAAGCCCTTAATTGCTGATCAGAAGTCCATTGGTTAGAAATCAGCATAGTATGCTAGTACTATGCTAATCCTTCTTCAATGGTCGATCTGAATCTTTCTTCTTTGAATCTTGAACTCTCCAACTTTCAAAAGAAAGGAAGAAGACTTGTGAATTAGAGACACCTCTCAAAATGTCATAAAAAGATGGAGGAAAAGATCTAGAGGAAAATCCTAGAAGAAGACCCTTCTTCTACCTTATTTCTCTCACCAAGACACTTGAGATTGTGTCTTCTCAAAACCCCATGCCCAAGGTAGCTTGCATCAAACCTTTCCCATGCCTAAAGCTCTCTCTCAAGGTTCTAGAATCTCTAAAAAAATTAGGTCCAAAGATCCCTTAAATAGAGAGATAGGATAAAGTTCTTATCTAGGTCAAATACCTAGCAAGAAATGTCCAAAAAGGGCAAGACAAGGGGTGCTCAACTCTTAGGTGCACCCACCCTTTTCTTTGGCGTGGACCACCAAATTTTGTTGCACAAAAAGTCTCCCTTTTTCACTAAAAAATTTAGAGAAAATCTAGAATAATTTGTTGCAATCATAGATAGGTATTTTGATTCCAACAAACTCTATCAAATAGAGTTTTTATTCAAAACTTCTAACCAAATTTGACTTGGTCCTCAACAACTTACCATGTAAGAAAGAAGGGGGGCAAGGGGGGTGCGTGTGAGACTCTCTTGGGCATGGAGAGTTCATGCAAAAACAAAAAGAAGAGGGAGTCGGGGGCGTTGGGACTAAGGTGGCACAAGGATAGGGAGTCCTAGTCATACTAGGACTCCTATTTTGACTTAGTTTAATATGGTCTTTGAACTAAATTAAATCAGATTTAATTCAACCAAATTAGAATAGGCCTTAGTTGAACTAAGAACTTAATTAAATTATATTTAATTATATTTAATTCTAATTTAATTTCTAATTAAATTAGAGATTGGGTTGTTACAAGTCCTAATTGAACTCGGACTCGTTCTTCTTTGCAATTGGCTTATCCAATAAACCAACTGAACTTGATCCAATCAAGTCCAAATCAAATTTAATTAAATTATATTTAATTAGACTTAATCTTAGCTCTTTGGCTTAATCAAATTAAGTTAATTAGCAATCTAATTGCTAATCAATCCTCCTGCAATATTTGCACCAGGTTAAACATCAATCGTATTGATTATTTAACCCTAAAAGGATTCTTAATCATTGATCAACCATCCAATCAGATCAAGAATTTATGTGTGTGACCTCATAGGTTTGAACCTAAGTCAGTAGTGTAGAAATAAATTTTTATACCAATCAAAGTAACCATCTAGTAATAGTATTTGATGGTCAGATAGGTCAAATGTGTAGAATAACATCCTTAGAACCCATATGGATATAGTTTTCATATAATTCATCTTTTTGACCAAAATGCTCATAGGACACCTCAGAGTTTAACTATCAATCTTGATTAGGTCATCCACATTGTATTTTAAAATACCAAATCCATCTTATGAATTATCCTGGCCAAGATTTTGCTGTATTGAAATACAGTGATGTATTCTTCTCCAACTCTTAGAGTGGTCGATCCTATCTTAATCACTTATCAATTTTACAAGTACTTGACTATGCCTATAAATCTTTCATTATTACTTGCAAGCCACTATGGTGATCTCAGTTCTAAGGGATACTTATACCTATATCCCATTAGAGCAATTTTTGATAGCAAAATGCTCTAAAGTTGGTCACATTCAGTGATGATGTATCCTTACATCTCACTTATATGCCATACTAGTATCTCCACACTCCTTGATTAAGAGAACAACCAACCTATATAGCATACAATGACCTATGCTCGATAAATGCTATCATCCTAATTAACAGCGTATCATTTGATCGTAAACTATTTAAGAACTAATCGATAAATCCTCTCTTCATCAAAACTAAATAGTCCTAAGAACTTCATCATAACAATGAAGTTCATTAGAAGATGTAGACTTTATAATAAAAATGCTAAAATATTTATTTTATTTATTAATAAATTAATTATAATTATAAGATAGCTTAATCATCAATTGGCTGACGAACTCATTTATTTCCAACAACTCCCACTTATTCCAAAGCCACTCGGCATAGTATCTAATATCCATCTTCAATTTATGGTCATCAAACTTTTTTATTGCCAAGACTTTTATGAAGGGGTCGGTTAGGTTCTTCTTTCTGTCGATCTTCTGAAGATTAATGTCACCTTGATCCATGATCTTTTGGACCAGGTGGTAGCAATGTAGTATGTGCTTCATCCGCTGGTGTGCTTTCGATTTTTTCACTTGAGCAATGGCAGCAGTGTTGTCATAGTAGAGCAGGACTGGTCCATTAAGGAAGGATACTAATCTGAACTCGATGATGAATTTTCTAAGCCACACTGCTTCCTTCATAGCATCTAATGCTACGATGTACTTTGCTTCACAAACTGAGTTTCTCGCAGTATGCTGCTTGAAACTCTTCTAGCATATGGCTCCACCATTTAAAGTAAAGATTAATCCGACATGCCTCTGCTGTCATCATGGTCAGATTGAAAGCTAGAGTCAGAAGACCCCATAAGTTTTAAATCTAACTCATCATAAATCAACTATTGGTCCTTAGTATTTCTCTAATACTTAGGGATGGCTTTCACCATTTTTCAATGGTTCTCTCTTGGATCAGATTGGTATCTACTCACTACTCCTAGTGAGTATGCCACATCTAGTCTCATACATGTTATAGTATACATAATAGATCCCACTATCAAAGCATATGGGACTTTACTCATACGCTCTCTCTCTTCGAAAGTTATTGAATAATCCTTTTTAGAGAGAAAAGTTCCATGGCCTATCGGAAGATAGCCTTTTATGAAATTCTCCATGCTGAACCTCTTCAATATAATTTCTATATATATGGACTGGGATAATCTAAGCATCCTCTTAGATCTATTTCTATAGATCTTCATTCTTAGGATGTAGGATGCTTCACCCAAGTCTTTCATGGAGAACTGAGATGACAACCAAACTTTTATTTCTTGCAGTGCAGGAATGTTATTCTCGATTAAGAGAATATCATCAATGCACAAGATAAGGAATACCATCGCTCGATCATTTGTTCATTTTTAAATGCAGGATTCTTCTCTGCTCTTAACGAAGTGATATGTTTTGATCAACTTATTGAAATGCATGTTCCAACTCCAAGATTATTGCTTCAATCCATAAATGGATCTTTGATGTTTGTACACCTTAGAATCATCTGCGAATGTGAACCTCTCAGGTTGTATTATATATACCTTTTCGGTCAGCTTTTCATTCAGAAAAGCTGTCTTCACATCCATCTGCCAGATCTTATAATCTAGATGGACAGCTATCGCAAGCATTATTTGAACGAATTTGAGTATTTCCATAGAGAAGAATGTCTCATCATAGTCAATACTATAACATTGACGATATTTCTTAGCAACCAGAGAGGCTTTATAGGTCTCCACCTTTTCATCTATGCCCTTCTTTCTTTTAAAGGCTCATTTACACCCAATGAGTTTAACCTCTTTGGGTAGGTCAACCAATGTTCACACATCATTGACCTTCATGGACTCCATCTCGAATTTCATGGTCTTAAATCATTTCTCGAAATTAGGTCTCTACATTGCATCCATATAGATAATCGGATCTTCATCATTCTCATTGAGTTTGATGGGATCACCATCCTGGACCATGAAATTATAGTATCTGTCCGACTGATGTGGTACTCTATCGGATTGTCTTAATGGTGTAGGTATATTAGGCTTCGGATTTGATCTAATCAAATTTGATTTAGGTTTAGCTACTGGTGTCGGTCTTTCTATCTATTAAACTTTGTCAAGTTTAACTTTAGAGATAATAGTTCCTTCATCAAGAAACTTCTTTTCTAAAAAGATTGCTTTAAGACTGATTTCATTCATCAGCATGGTAGAAAATATATCCTTTGGTCTCTTTTGGATATCCTATGAATGTGCACTTATCAGACCTAGGTCCAAGTTTATCTATGGTTAATCATTTCACATAAGCCAGGCACCTCTAGACCCTAAGGTGTGAAAGTACTGGCTTATGCCCTATCCATATCTCATATGGAGTTTTAATTATAGACTTACTTGAAATCCTATTTAATAGATAGCAAGCTGATTCGAGTGCATATCCCTAGAAGAATACCAGTAATCTGGCAAAATCCATCATGGATCAGACCATGTCTAACAGAATTCGATTCTATCTTTCAGACACACCATTTTGCAGTGGTGTTCCTGTAGGAGTCTATTGGAAGAGAATTTCATTCTCTCCTACATATGTGAGAAACTCACTAGAAAGGTACTTTTCTTCTCGATCAGATTGAAGAGCCTTAATACTCTTTTCAGTTTATTTTTCTACTTTACTTTAAAGTTATTTAAATATTTTAAATGAATCCGACTTATGTTTCATCAGATATACATATCCATATCTAGACAGTTCACCTATGAAAGTAATAAAGTAGAGATATCTACCTCTAGCACTAGTACTCATAGGTCCACATGTATTAGTATATACTAGACCTAAGAGCTCAGTGGCTTTCTCATATTTTCTAGTAAAAGATGACTTGATTATTTTTTCAAGAAGACAAGATTCATAAGTTGGAAGTAATTCACAATCATCGACTTTGATGATTCCCTCTTGAGTCAACCTATTTATCCTATTTTTTATGTGATCTAGCCTACAGTGCTATAAGTAGATATCAGATACATTATCTAATCTATGATGTTTGCCAGTGGAATAGACTACACTAACATGTTGTGATAGCATGTATACACCATTATTCAAATATCCAGATGTTGACCCCATGATTGATTTTGATGATTGCAAAACTTTAAGTATTTGAGTATTTAACCATGTATTTCATTAGTAGATGTAGGTCTTTTCAGGTATTTAAATTGATGAATCATTTTAAAAAAGATCAACAAAAATTCATCAAGTCAAGATTTTTAAAGAAGAAATTTTTCTTAAGCTTTCAAAGATCAGAAGAAAGAGAGCTCTTTAACCAAAATAAGGAAGACATAAAGTGAAATTCAAATAAAAATCAAATCTCCTTGATTAGAAGCAAAAATTTCTTAAAATAGTCTTGGAGCAATTTTTGAGATATCTAAGAATTTTTTCGAGAGCTCTCGAGTGGACTGGCACGTACAAATGTAGTTTTGGCATGATTTTGAGAGGTCTCGAGTTAACTCAAGACCTCTCGATCTTAGAAGATAGAAACTTAGTTTCGACGAGCCTCGGTCTCAGGAGTTTTGGCAAGCGATGTCGTAGGATTCTTGAGAGGTCACATAGTTTCGATGAGACATCTTGATTCAAAATCGAGACATCTTAAAATCTAGCGGGTGATCTCGTGAAAAATTGAGATGTCTCGTTTTGCACGGACAACCTTCAACGGATAGTTTTACAATGGCTATTTTTCAATCTCAATAGCTATTTCAGAGCTTCCAATGGCTAGAACTCTCCTCCAACCATCTCTAAAGGTATTTAAAAGATAGAGAATCAATTGAAAAAAAAAAGAGAGATTTAAAGAGAATTTCTATTAGTTTTGATGAGGAATATTGAATATCTAAAGAAAAGAGAAAAGAGAGGAAAGTTGTGCACAAATTTTAGTGAGCATTCAAAGAAAGCTTCTCCAACATCTTCTACATTCTCTCAAGTATAATTTGAAGAAAAGTCAAGCTTCAATCGAGCGCATCATCGACTTCTTCTTTAGAATTTAAAAAAGCTTAAACTCTAATTTTTATATTGTGTTGAAACTTTCATTTGTAATTTTAATTTCTTTACAAGTTTCTTTGGGAGAAAGAAACTTGGGGATTAGGCCTATCCAAGCTTGAAATTGGATATTGTAGATTTTGGTTGGTGAGCCCAAAAAATCAACTGGATTGTTAGTGAATTCGAAAAATTAACGATATTAGGTTTTGATTGGTGCAACTGTGAAAACCAAATAGATTTGTTTGTGAGTCTGAAAAGTAAACACACTATAATCAAGAGTAGATTATAGTGAAAATCCCAAGAAAAGCTTGAAGAATGGACGTAGGTGCGGGTTGCACCAAACCACTATAAATCTTTGTATGTTTGTATTATGCTCTTTTCTTCTTTTTCTTTGCATGCTTATAATTCTTGCTTTACTTTCATAGTTTGATTTTGTTATTTTAATTTTGCTGTTATATTGCATACATTTCATCACACTACTTTGGTTAAAATCAAAGCACATACTTGTTTAGAAAGTAAATTTGATTAAAATTTTATAACAATCTAATTTACCCTCTCTCTTGGGTTGCTACTTTTGGGTAACAATTAGTATCAGAGCAGGTGCTCTGTTATTGGTTTTTGACCGAACCATCAAGAGTAAAAGATCTTGGCAATCCAAATGAAATCTTTTTTGAATGAATGTCATTCTATTGATCATCCTCCACTGTTAAATGAATTAAATTACATACAATGAAAAATTAGAATGAAAATTTTTACACAATCACATGACTATAATCTATGAAAAATAATTGTCAATGACCCTCACATACAAAATACATCATTTATTGATGAAGAATCAATGCATCTAAATGCTAAGGCTTTAAATATACTTTATTAATTATTTGATATAAATGAGTTCAATCTAATTTCTTCTTATATTTTAGCAAAACAAGTTTGGGAGAAATTAAAAACTTTTTGTGAGAAAGCAAAATAAGAAGAAATATCAAGCATCAAAGAAGACAAGAAAGCTCATCCCAACCTATGCCTCATAACTCATGAGGATGAAAAGAAGAAAAAAAGAAGAGGGAATAAAAGAAAAAAATATTAATTAAGGGGGAGCAAAGCAAAAAAAAGAGAAATGAAAAAGAGGAAGAAAGTACTATAAATCCTTGCCTCATGACCAATGAAGATGAGGTAAATTTTGAAAATTTTTCTCAATTTACTTTTGATGAGTTATTTGAAGTCTTTAATGATTTAATGGATGAATACAAAAAATTAAGGCTCAAAAATAAGAACTTAAAAAGCCTAATCTTTCTTTGGTTGAAGAGAAAAATAAAATTTTGAGTGAAAAAGAAGATCTTTTAAAAGATATAAAATATTTGGCCAAAGAAAAGAAAGAATTTTTAGAACTAATTGAAACTCTAAGTAAGAAAAAGGAGAATATAGTTAAATCTAAAAAAAAATTTATTGAAGAAAAAGAAAAGCTCTTGAAATTTGAAAGATTTCTTTTGGAAGAAAATGCAAAACTAAGAAAAGAGATTGAAAATTTAAAATCCATGCTTGAAAAATTTACTATTAGATCTAAAAAGCTTCAAGTAATTTTGAATAATCAAATGACTATTTTCAATAAAGCTGGAATTGGGTATAATCCTTTAAGATAAAAATTTATCAAAAATATATTTAGCAAAGGTTCATTCAAAAATAATTCATTTATATGTCTTAAATATAACAAAGTTGGCCATAAAATTTTAGAATATAACATTAAAAGAATAGGCCAAACTTTAATCAAACAAATTTGAATTCTAAAAGAAACCATGTGCTCTAACATCCATGGACCCAAGATAACTTGGATATCAAAAATTAGCAAATGATTTTGCAGGTTTACCAAGGATCCAATGGAATGAGAAGAAAAAAGTTTTATGGATGGATGCCTTGAGAATGAAATTAGATGGATGATGATGGTTGGTAAAATCTAAAATTTTATCACATCATGCTTGCCATCATTATTTGCTAAATATATTTTGCTTACTAATTAGCATAATTATTAAGCATGTTAGATTGATTTTGATGATTTTATCATTGCTTAAAATGATCATACTCCTTGAATAGAAAGTTTGATTTATTGAATGTATTGACTTTAATGATTTGCCAATATATATGCGTATGATAACTCTTTTCATGCTTTGATAAGTATGATTGATTTTGATGCTAGCAATAATTTGAATATCTTGATTTTTAAATCAACATGCTCTCTTCTATATATCATGCTATGGATGAAATAATTTTATCTTAAAATTTAGCTAGATATTTTAAGTCTTCCCATATCAATTCTATATTTGATGAATTTAAACTAAGAGATGCTTAATTAGTTTAAATATTTTAATTGCTAAATTCATAAGAGAAACAAAGTTTAACAATCTCCCATAAGATGCTTAAATGTTGAAATATCCCAAAAATTGCATGATCTAAGTACTTAAAAACAAAATATTCAATCATAAAAATTAAGTGCTTGATATAGTCATCTACATTGCATCTTAAGTTTACTCCTAAGAATTTAAAATTCTCTAGTTGAACCAAATCCCATAGAACCATTATCTAGATTCAAGTTGATTTGATTATAATTGATTTGTTAGATTATCATACCCCTAATTAATTAATTTTGGATCCTCCCCTAAATTAATATGAATATCCATCTTGATCATTAATTTGATTTTCTTTTTCAATCTTAAAAGAAAATTTATTAACGACTATTCATACTTTATTTCAATTGATTGAGTTTAAAAATTAAATTTTAAAAAATGGTCTTCTTGAATCTTTTAAAGTTGATATCAAGTAATATAATTCAAGAAAGTTTTCATTTATCCTTAAAGCTGAATATTTAATGAGGACTTTAGTTTTAAGTAATTGGTATCAAATAGCTTACTAATTGCAATGTATTTGATTGATTTATCTTTTGACAAAAAAAGAGAAGAATATTTTTGTTTCAAATCTGATTTTGCACAGCTATACGTTTGATATGATATCATTTGAAACAAATTCAAAAATACATATCTTTTCTATACCTAATTACTTGATACTTCTTAAGAAAAGGAAGAGATGGTCTTTTTAAAGAATAACAAAAAAATTCTTTACGATTTGCCTAGACTAATTTGCTAATATCAAATCAAATTGTTTTATCATTCAAAATCCTCAAATTATTTGATTTGAATCAATTCATCTTTATTAATTCAAAACTAAAATCATTGGTATCAAGCTGAACTTGCAAATTGACCTTTAAGTGATATTAAACTATCAAGAAAATCATGATTTAGTGTTAATTTTAGTTTAATTGGTATCAAGATAATCTTTTAAAGAAATGGCTTTGTTTGCTAAAGTAAGGAAGAGAAATTATTAAAAAAGAATTGATCATTTATTTGAAAAGGGCTTTGAAATTGAAAATATCTTTCAAATTTAGAAAATCTAAATTTAATAGTTAAATTCATGTTTAATTTGCTTGATTTGAAAGAAAAGGAGAGAGAAAAATTAAAAAGTAAATTTATCCAGCATTAATTATGAAAAATAAGGAGAGTGATATTATCTAGCTTTGATTGAAAATTCTAATTAGCTTATATTAAGGTAAATGAACATTGATTTCATTATACTTTTGAGCCTTAATTTGATAATTCTATTTGATCTATATGCTTTTGATTTGATTGTCAAATCATTTTTGAAAACTATTTAGAGTGAAAAAAGTTTGAGATATATTCTTACTTCAAACAAATTAATTTTGATAAATTCTTATAATTTTGAAGCTCATTGATAAATATAATACTGAACTTTTTATGTGCCAAACTTTAAACTTGATTTGCATGATCATTTTTGACAAATGATTCGAGTTAATTTAAATTTAAAAATATATTCTTACTCCAAAAAATAAATTTTTAAACTAAAATTTGAAACTCATTTGAAAATTTAAATTTGATCCTAAATTTTTTATGTGCATTGTAAAATACTTATGAATTATTTATTTTGAAATAATTTTTACTCAAAGCAATGAATTTAAAAATATGACTATCTATTTTTTTGATATTGCTTATTTTACTTTGCTCGATACATTCTCGATACATATCTTTCTCGAACTCAATTGACTAAAATTTCTTAAGAAAAGAAAAGATTGAATATTGAATTAAATGCTATGCTTGATTTCATATTCAAATCTTTTGAAAAGCTCTATTCCCCTTAAAGTTTAAAAGTGCATATCTAAAAATCTGATTAAAGGTCATATTATTTTGAAAAGAGGGGGAGCCTTCTGAAATTAAAATGAATATTTGAAACTTAGTTTGAGTTAAAGGACACATTTTTGAAATGAAGATGATTCATTTAAATTGATTTTATGAACTTAATACTTCTCTTAATTTAATGCTTTGATGTTGATTTTGATGGTTTCTTGTTTCTTCCTATGTGCTTTTTGATGTTGTCAAAAAGGAGAAGAAGTATGTTGAGTATATGGTTGAAGGATTGATGCTTAATGATAAGTACCATAAATTTATAAATAAAAATATTAATTTATTAATTAATTTATATTAATTTTTAAGAATTAATGATCAATTTATATATATTTTTTTGAAAAATTAATAATTTTTATTAATTAAAAAATTAATTAAAAAATAATAAAAATTTAAAAATAAAATTTTATAATCAATGGAAAGAGCTCATTTTTTTTATCATAACGAAATAAGTTTCGAGCAAAACAGAGCTAAAACGGAGAAGATATAAATTTTTAAATAAATAAAATAAATAAAAATTAAATAAAAAAATAGCTTAGCTAGCTCAAGCCATCGTGCTAAGCTAGCTAGCCAAGCCATCAGTCGATCCACGATTCAGGCATGAACTGCCAGTAGAAACCGATGAATCATAGAACGACACGTGGCGGACCTAAACCCTTAAAGGGTCCACAGAAATCTATCATGGCTCATTGGGTATTTTGGTCTTTTTACTCAGTGATAGGAGCGCTGATTGGCTGCGATGTGTGGTGCGGCCGGTCTAGCGGTCCATGGGAATCGTAAAGACACGATCGGATGACTATGGTAGCTTGTGGTCAAGATCAAACAGCTGTGGTTATTTCTGGATTTGATTCAGCTTCAGACTTCATGCGGATCACCATCCAACGGTAACGCTCGATCCAGGGGATGATCTGACGATCCAGAACACTCTCGACAGTGATCAAAACTCTCGATGCATGATTAGTAGCCAGATTTCCTCCATCAAGGTGCGATCGGATGGCTAAAATTTAATCCGACCTGATCTGGATTGATACACATTTGATTTTGATGATTTTTGATCTATTGGATTCCTATCAATGGCCAGATTTCATCCAGAGCAATAGAATTCATCCATTACTCTTTTTAATCTAATTTTTACTTAAATTTTTTCATATTTTGATGATCAAAGAGCCCCTTAGTCTCACATTGCCTAGAAGAAAACTCTCCAGCCCCCCTAGCTCTATAAAAAGGATCCTAAGCCTCCAGAAATCAATAGATCGGATGAGAGGAAAGCCAAGCTCAGGGTTGAAGGTTGCTTCAAAGCTACAGTTGTTGAGAAGAAGAGCCAATCTTCTACGCCATCTCCACACCTACGCTGATCTACGATCTTCTTCTAGTTTTCTTTTCTCTTTTCTTTTCTTTAATTTTTTATATTTAAATTTTATATTTGAGTTTTAATTTTAATAAAAAAAGTTTTATTGCTCTTTTCAATTCTAACTTTTTAAATTAATTATTCTTTATAACTCTTTAATTGCAAGTAGCTGCTAGGATCTAAATAATAGATCTTAGTTCCAAGTTTATTTTTGCATAATTTAAATTCTACTTTTATTTATAAATCTATTTTTTACTTTAATTTTTTTCCAAAAATCCTTCTTTTCTTTTCTTTAATAAGAAAAAAAGGTCAAAGATTTTAAAATTAAATCATTGCCTCTTTGTGGATTCGACCAGACTTACTACTCTCTTCATAACTTTTAATTAATTTAAAAAGTTAGATTTAAACTGATAAATACGATGTCTTAACAACAACATCATGTTTCTATCAAATTTTTGGAGCCATTGCTAGAGAGGCATAAAAATTAAAATTTTCTCATTTCTTTGATTTTTTTTGTTACCTATTAATTATTTTTCTTGTTTATTTTGTAGAAAAAATAAAAAAGAGAAAAGAACAAAGAAGATTAGGGCACGAACAAAATTTTCAATTCTATTTGGTGAGATCATTCCTAAACCCTAAATCTCTTTCCTTATTTTTAATATTTATTTTATTTTTTAATTAATTAAAAATTACCTACTTAAATCTAATTAAGAATCTCATCACAAGATTAGAAACCCTAATTATTTAGAGCATCCATCATATTAATTTTATTTTATTTTATTATTTTTTTTTTTTTATTGATTGCTGGAGGTAAGGTAAGTCCTTCAGAATTCAATTAGTTACATGCATCTAGTTTAAATTGCATAAAACCTCCTGCTTGAAAATCTGAATATGCATATCATATTGAATCAATTTAAGGGCATAACCCATTAAACAAGATAAGGTGGGGATTTGATCATCCTTCCTTGGCCCACAAACAACCAACCATCATCCTACATTGATCTAAGCCTTTAATTTTAAATTAATTAGACATCAACCCTAGGAGCTCGAGCTCAATAGAATAAGAAACCCTAAGAGTTGAACCAGGTTAGGGTTAGTCAATTTGACTGGTGTCTAGGAAAGTGGTTTAGGGATGATTGGACCCAAAGAAAGGTAGTTTCTAATTGGTTCCGTTAGCTTACCTGGCCAAATACAATTGATGTCTAAGATAAGCAATGAGAGGACTCCCACCGAACTTACACTTACCTGGCCAGTTGATTGGCCGATCCTACATTTGGAGTGCTCGAAGGCTGACTTGGAACAGTTAGGAGCTGTCTAGGTTTAGGCTAATCTTAGGTTAAGATTAATTTATTTGAAACTTATTTGAAAATAAAATTTTTTATTTTAGGTATTTTCAATCTCTATTGCCCTGACATAAGGTTGCTCTGACATAAGGTTGCCCTGACATAACTGAAAGTTATGTTGCATGGTTGTCCTAGGGTATGAAAAGGTTGAATTAACTTAGAACTTAAAAAAAAGAGTTTAAAAATAAAATAAAATAAAATAAAATAAAAAAACATTAAGGATATTGAGAATATAGTAAATTCTCCAACATCCATGTGGAGAAGGATTTCAGGTCGACTAGTCAAAATGGATTTAGTTCCTATTTCAGACCCTACAACCTCAACATCCACAATGGATTTAGCAAATCAGCCTCAGCCTCAAACCCTTAAGAACTTATGTTATCCAATTAGTTCCGTCCAACCCTTTTGTATCAGGTTGCCCCAACCCATAGTAAACAACTTTGAAATTAAACCTTAAATCATTAATATGCTTCCAAAATTCATGGGAATAGAGGATGCATATATATTCATTAGGGAATTTGAAGAGATTTGTGCAACTATGAAACTACAACAATTATCAGAGGACAAAATCAAACTGAGATTAATCAATTTTGCCCTTAAGGATAATATCAAAAAGTGGCTTTATAGTCTTCCAAATCAATCTATCACGACCTGGAAGGGCTTTGTGAGAATATTCTTTAAAAAATATTTTTCTCATCATAAAACAACTAGAATTAGAAATGAAATAAACCAATTCTATCAACTAGCTAGTGAATCATTTTGGAAATACTTCGACCGATTCAAGAACCTCTTGACCTAATGCCCACACTATGGAATAGAAACTTGGAGACTATGCCAAATAATTTATGAAGAGTTAGATTCAAATTCTCGAATAATGCTAGAGTCCATGTGTCAGAAATAATTTATGTACAAAGAACCAAATGAAGCCTGACAATTTTAGAAGACCTAGCCAAGAAAAGCTTACAATGAGAAACAACTAGAGAACTAGAAAAATCCACACCTTCAAGAGCTAGAATTTACCAAATTCAAACCTCCCTAGTTGCAAAAGCCAAAATTGCAACTTTGACACGTAGGTTAGAGGCCTTAGAACTTCAGAGATCAGCCGGTGTGAACCAAGTGTCTGCACCCATATGCAATGGGTGCAATGCACCAGACCATATCCTTGAGGAATGTCCCTTCCCAATGAACCAATTAGATAATGGATGTGCACAAGTGAATGCCACATATTAGAGATCGTTGAATAATCCCTATGCACCCACTTACAATCCAGGTTGGAGGAATCATCCAAATTTTTCATGATTACAAAACCCAAAGTAGAGTTGAAACCTCTTCCTGAGCACCTCAAGTATGTATATTTAGGTCCAGAGAAAATCTTGCCTGTAATTATTGCATCAAACCTAAATCCTAACCAAGAAGAGAAATTATTAGCGGTCTTAAAAGAAAACTGAGAAGCAATAGGCTGGACCATGGCAGACATTAAAGGACTAAGCCCTTCCATAGTTCAACATAGGATACACCTAGAGGAAGAGGCTAAACCAACTCGAGATGCCCAAAGAAGACTGAATCCAGCCATGAAGGATGTAGTCAAAAAGAACATTCTGAAGTTATTGGATAATAAAATTATTTATCCCATTTCTGATAGTTCGTGGGTAAGCCCTGTACAAGTGGTACCAAAGAAATCTCAGGTAATAGTAGATCAGAATGATGCTAATGAACTTATCCCAACTAGGACCCAAACGGGGTGGAGGGTGTGTATAGATTATAAGAAATTGAATGCAGCTATAAAAAAAGACCACTTTTCTTTGCCATTTATTGATCAAATATTGAAAAAAATTAGTTGGACAAGAATTTTACTATTTTCTAGATGGATACTCTGGTTATAATCAGATCCCCATAGCCCCTGAAGATCAGGAAAAGACCACATTCATCTGTCCATTTGAAACCTTTGCTTATAGGCATATGCCCTTTGGACTATGTAATGCTCCAGCAACCTTCCAAAGATGTATGATCGGCATGTTTTTCGATATGATTGAATAATTTTTTAGAAATTTTTATGGATGATTTTTCTATCTTTGGACCTAGCTTCTCTGAATGCTTAAACCATCTAAGACTTGTCCTAGAAAGATGTAAGAAGAAGCATTTGATTCTTAATTGGAAAAAATATCAATTCATGGTCAGAGAAGGTATAGTCCTTGGCCATATAATTTCAAAGAAAGGAATAGAAGTTGACAAGGCCAAAGTTGACCTGATTGCAAGTCTTCCACTACCCAAGACTGTTAAAGAAATTCGTTCATTCTTAGGACATGCTGGATTTTATAGAAGGTTCATACCCGATTTTAGCAAAGTGGCTCGCCCTTTGACGAACTTGTTAACAAAAGAAGCAAAATTTGAGTTTACTTCTAAGTTCCTTGAGTCTTTTGAATTCCTTAAAAAGACACTCATTTCAGCCCCCATCATTCATCCACCTATCTGGACCGAACCTTTCGAGCTCATGTGCGATGCATCTGATCATGCTGTAGGTGCAGTCTTAGGTCAAAAAATCAATAAGCTATCGAGAGTTATTTATTATGCTAGCAAAATATTAAATGATGCGCAGTGTAATTACACCACCATGGAGAAGGAATTCTTAGCTGTTGTCTTTATCCTAGAAAAATTCAGGTCCTATTTGGTTGGATCTCATGTTATTGTCTATATTGATCACTTAGCCATTAGACATCTCCTAGCAAAGAAAGATGCCAAGGCACGTTTAATTCGATGGATCTTGCTCCTTCAAGAATTTGACCTAGAAATTAAAGATAAGAAAGGGACAGAGAATGCTGTTGCTGATCACTTATCCTGAATCATAGTTGTGCCATCTAACGAACCACCTATCAATGAGTATTTTTCAGACGAACAACTCATGTCAGTATCCACTGAACCTTGGTATGCAAATATTGTGAATTATTTAGCCATTAGTAAAGTGCCTTCTCATTGGACTAGTCAGGATAAACATAAATTCTTTTTTCAAGTAAAGTATTTCATTTGGGATGATTCATATCTGTTTAAACAATGTCCTGATCAGATCATTAGGAGGTGTGTCCCTAATAATGAGGTTAAAAGTATTCTGTCATTTTGTCATGACCAAGTATGTGGTGGTCATTTCGCATCCAAGAAGACTGCTGCCAAAGTACTTCAATATGGATTTTATTGGCCTAATTTATGTAAGGATGCACATGTGTACTGTAAAAGTTGGGATCGATGCCAATAAATGGATTGGATTACAAAGAGAGATATGATGCCACTCAATCCAATCTTGATAGTTGAAATTTTTGATGTTTGGGGAATTGATTTTATGGGACCATTTCCAAATTTCTTCAGAAATGAGTATATCTTAGTGGCTGTTGATTATGTTTCCAAGTGGGTAGAAGCTATTTCATGTAAGTCCAATGATAGCAAAGTGATCGTTAAATTTCTTAAGAAAAATATTCTCTCTCATTTTGGTACTCCTAGAGCAATCATTAGTGATCAGGGAACATATTTTTGCAATCGATCCTTTATCGCATTAATAAAGAAATATAATGTTACCCACAAATTTGCCACACCATATCATCCTCAGACTAGTGGGCAAGTTGAAGTGTCAAATAGACAAATCAAATAAATCTTGGAGAAAACTATTAATGCGAATAGGAAGGATTGGTCTGTGAAATTAGTTGATGCACTTTGGGCCTACCGCACTGCCTACAAGACCAACCTAGGAATGTCTTTTTATAGGATTGTGTTTGGAAAACTATGTCACTTGCCTGTTGAGTTAGAACATAAAGCCATGTGGATAATAAAGAAATTAAATATGGACCTAGACGTAGCCAGAAACCATAGGAAGCTTCAGATCAATGAATTAGAAGAACTAAGAAATGAAGCTTACAAGAATGCCAAGGTATACAAGGAATGGATGAAAGTATTTCATGATCAAGCAATTCATAGAAAATTTTTCTATCCTGGACAAAAAGTTTTTTGCATAATTCAAGGTTACATCTTTTTCCTAGAAAGCTTAGGTCTAGATGGATAGGTCCTTTCTTTGTTAAAAAATTTTTTCCATACAGGGTTATAGAAATTGAAAATCCAAGAAATGGTGTTGTTTCTAAAGTTAATGGTCAACAATTGAAACCATTCTTGAAATTACCCATAGAATCTATGGAGGAAGCCATGGTTCTTTATGAACCAACATATCTCGATTAGTCTGTTATCATTATTTAGTCTGGCTGAAGACTTTAAACTTAGCGCCCCAATATTCCTTGAATCTAATTTATTTTTTAGTTTATTTTCTTTTTAGGCTAAGCTGGAGAAGGATCAAAAGCTTTAAGACCCATGTTAAATGAATAAACATAATTTACACCATTTTATTTGCTCTCCCTCACCATTGAGGATAATGTCAATTAAAGTTGGGGGGTAAGAAAAAGAAATTAAAAAATAATAATAATAAATATAATAATAATAGTAAAAAATAAAAATAAAAATAAATAATAATAATAATATATATATAAATCAAATTTTAAAATTATTTTAAAATTTTTTTTGGATAAACCATATTTCAGGAAAAAGAATCTTAAGCAAAATAAACTAGAAAAAGTAATAAAGTTAGAAACTATTAACTAATAATGGTAGCGAGTGAAGAAGCAGATTACTTGGTTAGACCATTAGCAGTCTACTAAGGTCATTTAAATGCTAACAATACTTCTAATTGCACATGCACACTAATGAAGCACAGTAGGTGATGGTTATAAGGCTAATTGAGGATTTAATTATCACTAAAAATTGGTGGTTTATATATAACTCAATTAAAGAAACTTGAATTTAAGAAAAAAACTACCTGCTTAAATAAAAGGTACAAAATATAGAGTATATGTGGATTGCTTCAAACTAGAACTCTGCAAGTGTAGAAGTTCACATCAAATGGTGAAGGGAAGGCCAGGATGCTCAGCATAATTTTCAAAAAAAAAAAAGAAAAGTAGTATGAAAGCTACCTTAATTCATGCACTTAACTTAGGAGTATATAGAAAACTAACTAAAATAGGTGATAAAAGAAGATTTGTTTGTCCTTTGAATCAACACCCAAATGCTAAGTTAGTATTCATGAAACCAAGTACTGAAAATTTTTAGATGAACTCTAAAAAAATTTCTAATTAATTTGCCATAAAATTTACTTCTGAAACTCAATATTTAGTTAGTGATACTTTCTAAACTTTTGATCTTAAATCCTAGATCTATTCTTGTGAAGGAGGATCTCAATGAAATATGGTAATTGATCTAAATTAAATTTTTTTTTACTCGAGGATGAGCAAAGCTTATATTGGAGGTAGTGATAAGTACCATAAATTTATCAATAAAAGTATTAATTTATCAATTAATTTATATTAATTTTTAAGAATTAATGATCAATTTATATATATTTTTTTAAAAAATTAATATTTTTTATTAATTATTAAAAAATAAAATTTTATAATCAATGGAAAGAGTTTATTTTTTTGATCATAATAAAATAAGTTTCGAACAAAACAGAGCTAAAATGGAGAAGATATGAATTTTTAAAGAAATAAAATAAAATAAAATTAAATAAAAAAATGGCTTAGCCAGCTCAAGCTGCCGCACCAAGCCAGCCAGCCAAGCCGTCAGTTGATCCATGATCCAGGCATGGACCGCCAGTAGAAATTGATGAATCACAAAGCAACACATGGCGGACCTAGACCCTTAAAGGGTCCACAGAAATCTATCACGGCTCATAGGGCATTTTGGTTTTTTTACTCGGTGACAAGAGCGCTGATTGGCTGTGGTGTGTGGTGCGGCTGATTTACGCTATCCATGAAAACAGTAAAGGTGTGATCGAATAGCTATGGTTATTTTTGGATTTGATTCAGCTTCAGACTTCATGCGGATCACCATCCAATGATGGCACTTGATCCAAGGGATGATCCGATGGTCTAGAATACTCCCGATGGTGATCAAGACTCCTAACATGCAATCAACGGCCAGATTTTCTCCATCAAGATGTGATCGGATGGCCAAAATTTAATCCGACCTGATCTGGGCTGATACACATCCGATTTTGATGATTTTTGGTCCATTGGATTCCTATCAACGATCAGATTTTATCCAAAGTAATAGAATTCATTCAGAACTCTTTTTAATCTAATTTTTACTTAGATTTCTCTATATTTTGATAATCAAAGAGCTCCTTAGTTCCACGTTGCCTAGAAGAAAACTCTCCAACCCTCTAGCTCTATAAAAAGGACCCCAGGCCTCTAGAAATCAATAGATCGGATAAATGGAAAGCCAAGCTCAGGATTGAAGGTTGCTTCAAAGCTATAATGCTGAGAAGAAGAGCCAGTCTTCTACGCCATCTCCATGCCTACGTTGATCTGCGATCTTCTTCTAGTTTTCTTTTCTCTTTTCTTTTCTTTAATTTCTTGTATTTAAATTTTGTATTTGAGTTTTAATTTTAATAAAGAAAGTTTTATTGCTCTTTTTAATTCTAATTCTTTAAATTAATTATTCTTTATTGCTCTTTAATTGCAAGAAGCCACTAAGATCTAAATAATAGATCTTAGTTCCAAGTTTATTTTTGCATAATTTAAATTCTGCTTTTATTTATAAATCTATTTTTCACTTTAATTTTTTTTTCAAAAATCCTTCTTTTCTTTTCTTTAATTAAAAAAAAAGTCAAAGATTTTAGAATTAAATTATTGCCTCTCTATAGATTCGACCTAACTCACTACTCTCTTCATAACTTTTAATTAATTTAAAAAGTTAAATTTAAACTAATAAATATGGTGTCTTAACGATAACATCGCATTTCTATCACTTAAGAAACTTAAAGTTTTGATGTTTTGAAGATTAATTGAGAATATTCTTGAAGTATGCATTCATGTGTTTGATCTAGTACTTCATGTCTTCATGATACGTATTAGCAAATGCATTGAAATACACTATTTATTTTTATTATGCATATACTCAAAGTTTTACCATCATCAAAAAGAAGGAGATTGTTGACCTCATGATTGATTTTGATGATTGCCAAACTTTGAGTATTTAACAATGTATTTTATGAGTGGATGTAGGTCTTTCCTGGTATTTAAATTAAAAAATTATTTTAAGAAAAGATCTACAAAAATTCATCAAGTCAAGATTTTCAAAGAAGAAATTTTTTTTAAGCTTCCAAAGATCAGAAGAAAGAAAGCTTTTTGACCAAAACAAGGAAGACATAAAGTAAAATTTAAATAAAAATTAAATCTTCTTGATTGGAATCAAAAATCTCTCAAAATAGTCTTGGAGCAATTTTTGAGATGTCTCAGAATTCTTCAAAGAGCTCTTGAGTGGACTGGCATGCCAAAATATAGTTTTGGTATGATTTTGAAAGGTCTCGAGTTGAACTCAAGATGTCTCGATCTCAAGAGACAGAAACTTAGTTTCTATGCTCTGAGAGTGAGAGATCTCATAGGATTCTTGAGAGGTCTCATAGTTTCGGTGAGACGTCTCGATTCAGAATCGAGAAGTCTCAAAATTTAGCGAGAGGTCTCATAAAAAATTGAGAGATCTTGTTTTACGTGGACAACCTTCAATGGATAGTTTTGCAATGGCTATTTTTTGACCCTAATGGCTATTTTAGAGCTCCCAATGACTAGAACACTCCTCCAACCATCTCTAAAGATATTTAAAAGGTGGTGAATCAGTTAAAAAAAAAGAGGATTTAAAGAGAATTTCTATTAGTTTTGGTGAGGAACATTGAATATCCAAAGAAAAGAAAAAAGAGAAAAAAATTGTGCATAGATTTAAGCAAGCATTCAAAGCAAGCTTCTCCAATATCTTTCACATCCTCTTAAGCACAATTTAAAGAAAAGCCAAGCTTCAATCGAGCGCATCATCGACTTTTTTTTTAGAATTTAAAAGAGCTTAAACTCTATTTTTTATACTATACTGAAACTTTCATTTATAATTTTAATTTCTTTACAAGTTTCTTTAGGAGAAAGAAACTTGGGGATTAAGCCCATCCAAGTCCAAAATTGGATAATGTAGGTTTTGGTTGGTGAGCCCAGAAAATCAACTGGATTGTTAGTAAACCCAAAAAACTAACGATGTTAGATTTTGGTTGGTGCTCCTATGAAAATCAATTAGATTTATTTGTGAGCCTGAAAAAGCAACATACTATAATCAAGAGTAGATTATAGTAAAAATCTTAAAAAAAGCTTGGAGAGTGGACATAGTGAAGGAAAAAACTCTATTTTCTCGATGCAGGTTCATACAGATTTGATTGGATCAAGAGGGATATTTCAATAATTTTTTTCTAAGATCCTAATTAGATTTGAGACTCTTCAGATCTGATCTTATTGATTTGATAAAAAAATAAAATAAAAACTAAATCTAATTTAATTATACCTTTGTTATGGATAATCCTATTATCCTGTGATGATCTCGATGTTTGTCTGAGGTTCCAGTGAAGGGAAATCTTGATTTTCCGGTCCAGGTTCGTCCAGATCTGATTAGATTAAGAGATATATTTCAAAAATTTTCTCTTGACCTTAATCAGATCTTGATATGTTTCAGATCTAATTCTTATTATTTTAATAAATAAAATAAAAAACAAGATAAATTAAATCAAATTCAATTTACCTGATTTGGGTAATCCTATTACCCTGTAGATGATCCTGATTGCAGCGGAAGGTTCTGGATCTTAGCCACGCAAGCGCCTGGCCTCTACCGGTATCCACTCGGGTTGGATCTGGAGAACCTCTTCTTCTCTATCACACCTCCAAAAATCAGATCTGGATCTGATCTGGAGGATCTTCAAAACTCTTTTGAAGATCTGCAGTCGTCCTTTTGCAGCAGCGCAGCCTTCTTGCTTTTGATCGCCTTTCCTTGATCTGAATCGCACCAAACTAAGTCCAAAACACCTTTTGGACGTGGAGAGCAAGGGGAGAAGAGACTATGGCATGGAGAAGGAGGGGAGAGGCAGCCTTGGGGCGTGGGAAATCTCTATTGAATTCACTTTCACTTAGGATTAGGGTTGGGCGCAGGGTCTTATTTATAGACCTCTTGTGATCCAACTCCTCTTCCTCTCAACCAATCACAACCCTTTGTGAAATCAGATCTAAATCTGATTGGTTGAAAAAGAGACCCCTGGATTCCTCCTTAGAGGGCGCCTAAGACCAGTCAAACTGGATTCTTAGTAGAACTCTAATTGGAATCCAAAAGGGAGGTGGAGTCCTTGTCCAACAAGGACTCCTAGGCGCCTCCTACTTGGGCTCACGCCACCCTTGGCGTGCGCCCTTCTCCTTGCCAGGTTCTGGCAGGGGGACAGGCCCCCACCAGCTCTCCAATAGGTGCATGACATGTGGTCAAAAGTCAAAGGGTCAATGGTCAACGTTTGACCAGTCAAAGGTAGACTTTTGACCAAAGTCAAAGAACAAGAAATGGCAGGTGACCAAAAATGGCAGGTAATGTCTTACAAATAAGACAACCTATTTTGACTTGGACAACCTCCAGTCAGACCATATGAAGGCCTCTGATTGAGCACAAACTCCTTTGGCTCAGTCAGGACAACTTATTTATGATAGTAAAAGAAGAACGTTAGGTTCAATCGAGTGCTAGCACGATTTCCTTGAACCTAATTGAATCTCATTCAGATCAATTGAACTAGATCAGTTCAATTGATGATCACCAGATTCAAACCCTTGTTTGTGTGACCCAGTTAGGTTCAGTTCTGTATGGTAATGGGATATGTCATGATCTCTATCATAGACATCATCGAAACTCCTTTCGATGGATCAGAACTCTTCTGATTCGAACAGCTAGAATGATCGATCATCTAAATCATTCTAATTGCTCCCAAAATCCACCAGTGACACCTAGCAGTATATGGTGGCAACCCATCAGAGCTGAATGCGAACCTCTTGGTGCAGCTACCTGTGTGATTCAAGTTCTTCTATCTTGAGCCCCGATCAGATTAGGGTTAAGGTGAACTCGTCAAACCCTAGTCTCTGTCATATGATGTAATCATTCGATTCGAAGTCCAATGTGAAAATCTAAATAGAAACTCTTTCTATTATTTCACTCTACCATGGCCATGGATTTCTGGACTTGATTCTCATGATCATCATAGGGCTACTCCTCTACCACCGAGGTAGATAGATTCCCATCTTGATGCAATCCAGTTCCTACAATGAACATGTCATAGCCAACATACACCTCAGGGTTCCATATGGCTAGGAGACCGAGTAATGGTGTAGTCAAACTATAACACCCTCAAGGTGAACTGCCGATGCATCTCAGGTCAAAGAACCAGACACACTACTGCAGCATCGAGTCAGTCATTGACGAGAAGGTAGACTCCCTAATGACTACTCGAGGTGGTCACGCTCAGTGCCCTCGTTCTCTAACGAGTACCTGTACTCTCGCTCCGGTGTCTCCACACCGTAGACTCAAGACTCATCTACTAAAGAGAAGCGATTGTACACCAACCTTCCGGATCAATCACCATCCTCGTGATGATCCTATGGTCGGGAGCATGTTTATGAGTTAATAATGATTATTCATGTCTTAAATTTTCAACTCTTGAAAATATGAATTATCATTACCATTAACTCAAAGGATGTATCACAGACACTAAATACACATATGTGATAGAAAATAACCCATTTCATTAATTATAGTCAAAATTATAATTTTGCCCCTAGAAGTGTATTACAAGTGTCAGCCAATTCTGGCTTCTAGGGCACATATATCTAACAATCTCCCACTTGTCCTAAAGCCAATTGGCTACAAGTCTAAGTCCCATCTTCTCAAGGTGGGCTTCGATCTTCTGCTGGCCCAACGGCTTTGTAAGTGGGTCTGCCACATTATCTGCGGAGTTGACTCTCTTGACCTCAACGTAACCTTTCTCAAGGTAATCGCGGATGAGATGATATCGCTATTTGCTAGGAACTCTTCCAGCACAAACAGTCTGCCAGATGTCGACTTTCGATCATCTATATCGGACATGAAGTCCGAGTCTGTGTATCCCTGGAACTTGGAGTTCTCCATTACCAAAGACCAACATCATATCCTTAGTTCTTCTCAAGTACTTAAGGATACATTTCACAGAAGTCCAGTGTTCTTCACCTGGATTTGACTGATATCTGCTTGTGACACTCACAGCATGGGCTATATCAGGTCGTGTACATAGCATGGCATACATGAGGCTCCCTATTGCAGAAGCATAAGGGATCTTGCTCATGCGTTCTATTTCCTCAGGTGTGCTAGGGCACATCTTCTTGGAAAGATGAATACCATGTCTGAAGGGTATTAATCCCCTCTTAGAGTTTTCCATACTAAACCTCTTTAGTACTTCCTCTATGTACATCTTCTGTGAAAGTCCTAGCATCCTATTCGGTCTATCCCTATAGACCTTAATTCCTAGAATAAAGGATGCTTCACCTAGGTCTTTCATGGAGAATTCCTTGGACAACCACATCTTGACTGATGTCAACATGGGAATATCATTCCCAATAAGGAGGATGTCATCCACGTACAATACGAGGAAGACAACAGCGCTCCCACTGACCCTTTTGAAAACACATGGTTCCTCTTCATTTTTGATGAAACCAAACTTTTTGATCACATCATTGAAACGAGTGTTCCAGCTCCGAGATGCTTGCTTAAGTCCATATATGGACCTTTGCAGCTTGCAAACCTTGTGATCAGTATCACTGGATGTGAAACCTAGCGGCTGTTCCATATAGATATCTTCCTCAAGATATCCATTTAGGAATGCCGTTTTCACGTCCATTTGCCATATTTCATAATCGAAATAGGCTGCAACAGCAAGCAATGTGCGGATGGATTTTAGCATAGCTACTGGGGAAAAGGTATCCTGATAGTCAATGCCTTCACGTTGACTATAACCTTTTGCCACTAGTCTAGCCTTGAATGTCTCCACATTCCCATCTGCACCAATCTTTCTCTTGAAGATCCATTTACACCCAATAGGTACTATACCTTCTGGTGGATCTACCAAGGTCCAGACTTGGTTTGAGTGCATCGAGTCAATTTCTGACTTCATTGCCTCTAAGCCATTTCTCGGAGTCGATATCTGATATCGCCTCGTTGTAGGTTTTGGGATCATCACCATGAGCACCATTACCTATGAGGAACATTTCCTCTACTCCTCTGAAATAATACCTAAGTATCTTTCAGGGGGACGGGAAAACTCTTTTCGATCTACGAGGTGGAGGAGGTAGTGTTCTTATTGGCTCAACCTGATTTGGTTCCACTTGGTCCTTAGCTCGTTTCTGCTTGTGAGACTTTCTCATCAAGCTTAATCTGCTTTCCAATGCCGCTATCTTGAATAAACTATTTTTCAAGAAAGATGGCATGTCGACTCACAATCACATTGTGGTCTTCTGGAATGTAGAAATAGTATCCTAATGACTCTTTAGGATATCCTATGAATCGAGCTCTAAAGGACCTAAACTCTAACTTGTCCGCTTGTTGTCTTTTGACATGAGCCGGACAACCCCAAATTCTGAGATGACTCAGACTTGGTTTCTTACCGTGCCATATCTCATACGGTGTGGTAGGAACGGTTTTAGAGGGAACCCTATTCAGTAGAATAGATTGAAGTTAATAATGAATGTCCCCAAAGAAAATCAGGGAGGTCTGTGAAGCTCATCATGGATCGAACCATATCCAATAGAGTCCGATTTCTCCGTTCTGAAACCCCGTTGAGTTGAGGTGTTCCTGGTGGAGTCCATTGAGAGACTATGCCATTTTCCTTAAGATAGTCTAGGAATTCCCGGCTAAGGTATTCACCTCCTCGATCTGATCGAAGAACCTTAATGGGTTTTCCAGTTTGTTTTTCTACTTCATGTCTGAATTCTTTGAACTTTTCAAAAGGCTTCAGACTTGTGTCTCATAAGATACACATACCCATACCTAGACAGATCATCGGTAAAGGTAATGAAGTAGACAAAATTGCCTCTAGCCGGCACATCAAATGGGCCGCACACATCAGTATGTACTAGGGCAAGGAGATCTGTGGCCCTCTCCCCATGTCCAACAAAAGGGAGTTTAGTCATTTTGCCTTGAAGACAAGATTCACAAGTTGGATATGACTCAAAAGTCAATGGACTCAATAGCCCATTTTTCTCCAATTTGTTAATCCTATCTTCTGCTATATGACCTAATCTCAGGTGCCATAGATATCTGTCGTTTGGACTATCCCTAGGTCGTTTGGCATTCACGTTTTGCTCGAAGTTAAATGAGCATAACCTCCAGAAGGACCTTCCTTCTTGTTCTTCAGGGTAATCGGCCAGGTAAGTAGGGCAGTTCCGCTTCCAATGGCCGTCGCTGTTGCAATGGAAACACTTTCCTTTGCCATCGGCCTTTTTCTTCGGTTCTGCCTTCTTCTTCTTTGATCCTTCCACCTTTTGCTTTTTCACAGACTTCTTTTTCTTTCCATAAGACTTTCTTTTGGAAGAAGTCCGTTCCATAGCAAGAACTGAGCCTTTAGAACCTTTCATAGAAAGCTCAGCGGTAACCAGCATATTCATCAACTCGGCCAAGGAATTTTGAAGTTTATGCATGTGGTAATTCATGATGAATTGCCCATATGCATCAGTCAAGGATTGCAGAATAATATCGTTCTGCAGATCCAAGTCCAACTTCACACCGAGCTTCTCAAGCTCTTCCATGTCCTTGATCATTGTCAGACAGTGATCTTGGACTGACTGCCCATCACGCATCTTAGCCTTAAAAAGTCATTTCGTGACTTGATATTTGGCTGCGCGACTCTGTTCACCAAACATCTCCTGCAGGTGAGCCAACATTTGGCGAGCAGTCCCGATATCTTCATGTTGGCGCTGGAGCTCATCAGACATCGAGCCCAACATGTAGTATCTGGCCTTATTGTCTTCGTCAATCCATTTTTCCAGAGACGCTCTCTGTTCAGTGGATGGACGAGCTGGTAAGGTGGGAGGGTCCTGGTCCAAAACATGTGTTAACTTCTCTGAACCCAAAATAATTTTGTAGTTCCTGAGCCAATCTTTATAATTGGGTCCAGTCAGTCTATGTGTGTCTAGGATACGTGCCAGTGGGTTGGACGCAGACATTTTCCTGTAGAGAGTCAAAGATTCTAGTTAGATACTGTAATTTTGACTTGACCAATTTGTTTAGGGATTTTATTTTTAAACAAATTAGCTCCCACTATTTTCTCGGATCCCTACACTCCCTCTGTAGAGATGCGAAAATCTCCACGATTGAATGATTTCTAGTGGGTGGTGCGGTCTCACCAACTGACTCATCACCTCACCTAACAGTTATTGGTGATGGGTTAGCCAATGAGTGAACAACTCTTGTTCAATGATTCTCTAATCATGGTGCACCCAAACTTGGTCTCTAATTCATGAATCTCACCGTATCCGGAATATTGATCCACTCCTTAGTTAAGTCAGACCCACCATTTGCATAGACTGGGTTCCTAATTGGGTCTCTCACCGTATCCGAAATATTGAGCCCAACTCATCCTCCAGCCCATAGCATCCAATGCCTAATAGACATGGTTGCATCTTCCCGGTGCAACTGAGCCACTGTATCCAGCCGAGAACAATCAACCCCGGGAAGGGCCCGCACGTCTACAATGGTGGAAGACCTCAGGACTTAATCTTTTCTTAGGGAGAATTGATTCAGGTCTCATTAAACTAGACTTGGCTTAGTCATAACAATTATGACTAACCTAGTGGCATGGGTCAGCTCGGATTATTGACCACCTCAGATCAGAACTGTGTCAACAGATATGGCCAGGTAAGTGAGACCGGTGGAAGGAATATGCCGTTAACTCGCACAAGAACGCATTCAGGTCGAGTAGCTTCCAATTAAAAACCAGTCGGTCGTCTGTGCCAAACTTACCTTAGACACCAAATTGTTGAGTCAGAACCAATTGGGTTAGCCTACAATCCAGACTCTAACCTCTGAGCCTAATTAGGTCTTGCTTGATCGTGACTCGATCTTGACCCAGACTTAATCCTATTAGGCTGGTCAATTTAAGCATTGTTGATCCCATCTAACCAACTCTTGATTCGGTTTGATCAACCGCTTAGACCTAATTGAGCTACCCAAGCCCGAACCCAGTATTATGAATATGTCTTAGATCTGAAATTCTCAATTTTAGACCTAATTAATATTCCATAAACTTAATTCTTAATTAAGTTGGGTTCATAAACAAAATATGCACAATAAATCCTAGGGTTTCAGGATCTAGGGTTTTGCAGAAAGTAAGTTTTGGGTTTCTGATTAAGGACGAACACGCAGCACCCCTACACGTCATAAGAACACCCCATCGAATGGGAAGAGAGGGCCTTTAAACCCTTCTTCGTTCTTATGACCGGACGGCCAAGAGGAACGCCTTAATCAGGAACATGTAAATCTACAAAACAGTTATAGATCTATATCATATATCTCATATACAAATTTAGATCTAATCAAGGCATATTTTGCATACATCTCATGTATCAAATCATGCATGTTTTCAGATCTAAATTATCTCATAATAATCTAAAAAATTAGATTTAAATTGATCTAATCAAAATAAATTCTAATCTAGACAATTATGTAGAACTATTCTACAACTAGTCTAGACATGCATCAATCATATCTCATATGATATTTAAAATTAAATAATTTTTATTTGCTATTTATCAGATGTTATTATAACACTTATAATATCAGAAAATAGTAAATAAGAAGATCTAAAATATGATTTAATCAGATTAAATCAAAGACATGCAAAACTATTCTATAGAACTATTCTATTCTAGAACTAGTCATGCATATCTTCATGTTCTTAGATCCAAATCATTTAATTTTAATTTTTCTGATTTCAGATCTGATCACATCTCATGTGACATCTGAAATCACTTTATTTTCTAATTAAAATAAAATTAAAATCAGATCTAAACAATTTTAGAACCATGGCTCTGATACCAGTTGAAGGGAAATCCTGATTTCCCGGTCCAGGTTCGTCCAGATCTGATCAGATCAAGAGATATATTTCAAAAATTTTTCTCTTGATCCTAATCAGATCTTGATATGTTTCAGATCTAATTCTTATTATTTTAATAAATAAAATAAAATAAGATAAATTAAATCAAATTTAATTTACCTGATTTGGGTAATCCTATTACCCTGTAGATGATCCTGATTGCAGCGGAAGGTTCTGGATCTTAGCCACGCAAGCGCCTGGCCTCTACCGGTATCCACTCAGGGTTGGATCTGGAGATCCTCTTCTTCTCTATCACACCTCCAAAAATCAGATCTGGATCTGATCTGGAGGATCTTCAAAACTCTTTTGAAGATCTGCAGTCGTCCTTTTGCAGCAGCGCAGCCTTCTTGCTTTTGATCGCCTTTCCTTGATCTGAATCGCACCAACCAAAGTCCAAAACACTTTTGGACGTGGAGAGCAAGGGGAGAAGAGACTATGGCATGGAGAAGGAGGGGAGAGGCAGCCTTGGGGCGTGGGAAATTCTCAATTGAATTCACTTAGGATTAGGGTTGGGCGCAGGGTCTTATTTATAGACCTAAGCTTGTGATCCAACTCCTCTTCCTCTCCAACCAATCACAACCCTTTGTGAAATCAGATCTAAATCTGATTGGTTGGAAATAGAGACCCCTGGATTCCTCCTTAGAGGGCGCCTAAGACCAGTCAAACTTGGATTCTTAGTAGAACTCTAATTGGAATCCAAAAGGGAGGTGGAGTCCTTGTCCAACAAGGACTCCTAGGCGCCTCCTACTTGGGCTCACGCCACCCTTGGCGTGCGCCCTTCTCCTTGCCAGGTTCTGGCAGGGGGACAGGCCCCCACCAGCTCTCCAATAGGTGCATGACATGTGGTCAAAAGTCAAAGGGTCAATGGTCAACGTTTGACCAGTCAAAGGTAGACTTTTGACCAAAGTCAAAGAACAAGAAATGGCAGGTGACCAAAAATGGCAGGTAATGTCTTACAAATAAGACAACCTTTCTGACTTGGACAACCTCCAGTCAGACCATATGAAGGCCTCTGATTGAGCACAAACTCCTTTGGCTCAGTCAGGACAACTTATTTATGATAGTAAAAGAAGAACGTTAGGTTCAATCGAGTGCTAGCACGATTTCCTTGAACCTAATTGAATCTCATTCAGATCAATTGAACTAGATCAGTTCAATTGATGATCACCAGATTCAAACCCTTGTTTGTGTGACCCAGTTAGGTTCAGTTCTGTATGGTAATGGGATATGTCATGATCTCTATCATCGACATCATCGAAACTCCTTTCGATGGATCAGAACTCTTCTGATTCGAACAGCTAGAATGATCGATCATCTAAATCATTCTAATTGCTCCCAAAATCCACCAGTGACACCTAGCAGTATATGGTGGCAACCCATCAGAGCTGAATGCGAACCTCTTGGTGCAGCTACCTGTGTGATTAAGTTCTTCTATCTTGAGCCCCGATCAGATTAGGGTTAAGGTGAACTCGTCAAACCCTAGTCTCTGTCATATGATGTAATCATTCGATTCGAGTCCAATGTGAAAATCTAAATAGAAACTCTTTCTATTATTTCACTCTACCATGGCCATGGGCTTCTGGACTTGATTCTCATGATCATCATAGGGCTGCTCCTCTACCACCGAGGTAGATAGATTCCCATCTTGATGCAATCCAGTTCCTACAATGAACATGCTATAGCCAACATACACCTCAGGGTTCCATATGGCTAGGAGACCGAGTAATGGTGTAGTCAAACTATAACACCCTCAAGGTGAACTGCCGATGCATCTCAGGTCAAAGAACCAGACACACTACTGCAGCATCGAGTCAGTCATTGACGAGAAGGTAGACTCCCTAATGACTACTCGAGGTGGTCACGCTCAGTGCCCTCGTTCTCTAACGAGTACCTGTACTCTCGCTCCGGTGTCTCCACACCGTAGACTCAAGACTCATCTACTAAAGAGAAGCGATTGTACACCAACCTTTCGGATCAATCATCATCCTCGTGATGATCCTATGGTCGGGAGTTGTTTATGAGTTAATAATGATTATTCATGTCTTAAATTTTCAACTCTTGAAAATATGAATTATCATTACCATTAACTCAAAGGATGTATCACAGACACTAAATACACATGTGTGATAGAGAATAACCCATTTCATTAATTATAGTCAAAATTACAATTTTGCCCCTAGAAGTGTATTACAAGTGTCAGTCAATTCTGGCTTCTAGGGCACATATATCTAACATCCAGATGTAGCAATGCAGGTGCCTAGCCTTTATCGGTATCCACTCAAGTAGGATCTGGAGATCTTCTCCTTCTCTATCAAACTTTCAAAAATCAGATCTAGATCTAATATTGAAGGTCTTCAAATACTCTTTTGAAGATCAACCATTATTTCTTGCAGCAGTGCTGCCTTCTTCCTTTTCTATTGCCTTTCTCTTGCTTGGATCGCACCTAACTTGTGCCCAAAGCCTCTTGGGCATGGAGAGGAGAGAGAGGACCAGAGGGTGGTGTGGAGAAGGAGGGAGAAAAGCTTTGTGGCATGGGCTAAAGTAGAAGCTATCTGATCTAGGTGTAGATAGGGTTTATATAGACCTTGCCACGTCATGCAGTGCCACATCATCTTGACCAATCACGGCCCTTTGTGCAATCAGATCTAAATCTCATTGGTGGGATGATATCATCTGATCTAATTAGTTTAGAGTCCCTCAAAACTCTCCTTAGATGGCACCAAGACTGGGTCAAACAAGACTCTTTGGTGCCATCTAGTTTGATTCCTTGAAGCAACTAGAGTCCCATCTGTATGGGACTCCAGACGTTATCCTCATGGGGCGCACGCCTCCCTATCCATGCACCCCCTCTCTTTCTACTTTTTAGTAGGGGGATAAAGCCTCATGTTCTCTCCTATGGATGCATGACACATGGGTAGATGTCTAAGTGTCAAAGGTCAACATTTGACCAAAGTCTAAAGACAAGATTTAGTAGGTGATGGAAAATGGCAGGTGTTGTCTCAAATTTATCTCATAAATTAAGACAACACTTTTCTGACTTGGACAAGCTTCAGTCAGACCAAGTAAAGGTTTTTGAGTGAGCCCAAATACATTTGGCTTAGTCGAGATAAGCTTTAATTATTGTTAAAGGAGAACATTAGGTTCAATTGTGTGCTAGCAAGATTTTCTTGAACCTAATTGAATCTTATTCAAATCAATTGAATTGGGTTAATCCAATTGATGATATCTAGATCCAAATCCTTATTTGAGTAACCCAATTAGGTTCAATTTCGTATGGTAATGGGATACACCAAGATCTCTATCATCGACATCATCGAAACACCATCGGATGGATCAGAACTTTTCTGATTCAGACAACTAGTATGATCGATCATCCAAATCATTTCAATTTTTTCCAAAATCCATCAGCGACACCTAGCAGCATATGGTGTCAACCCATTAGAACTAAAAGCAAACCTCTCGGTGTAGTTATCTATGTGATTAAGTTTCTCAATCTTGAGCCCCGATCAGATTAGAGTTAAGGTGATCTCGTCAAATCCTAATTTCCATCATATGAATTAATCATTTGATTTAAGTCCAATTTGAAAATCCTAATAGAAACTCTTTCTATTATTTCACTCTACCATGCCCATGGGCTTATGAACATAGGGCTACTCCTCATCTACCGAGATAGATAGATCCCCTATTGGTGCAATCTAATTCCTACAATGAACATGCTATAGCTAACATACACCTCAGGGTTCCGAATGACTAGGAGATCGAGTTATGGTGTAGTCAAACTACAACACCCTCAAGGTGAATTATCGATGCACCTCAAGTCAAAGAACTAGATACACTACTACAGCTTCAAGCCAGTCATCGACGAGAAGGTATAGTTCCTCATGACTGCTCGAGGTGGTCATGCTCAGTGCCCTCATTCTGTAACGAGTACTCGTACTCTCACTCCGATGTCTCTACACCATAGACTCAAGACTTATCTATCCTAAAGAAGTGATCGTACACCAACCTTTCAGATCAATCACCATCCTCATGATGATCCTACGGTCAGGAGCATTTTATGAGTTAATAATGAAAATTCATGTCTTAAATTTTCAACTCTTGAAAATAAGAATTATCATTACCATTAACTCAAGGGATGTATCACAGACACTAAATACACATATGTGATAGAAAATAACATCATTTTATTATTTATAGTCAAAATTATAATTTTGCCCCTAGAAGTGTATATTACAAGTGTCTAGCTACATTAAGATCTTCTGGATGAGACCTCTTTGATTCTGCTTATCTCGCAAGGGCGTATGGTATCGCCATTGTTGTTTAGCAGTATGGCAGAGGAATGACATCTGAATGGCATCACTCCAATCTCTATGGTAAATTTCTTATACCAGAATGCCTCCTTTGCAGCTTCTGACGTAGCGAAGTATTCTGTTTCCATGGTGGAATCTGCTATCACTGTCTACTTGGAACTTTTCCAACTGATAGCTCCACCATTGCACACAAATAGACTTCCAGATGTCGACTTTCGATCATCTACATCGGACATAAAATCTGAGTCTGTATACCCCTGGACTTGGAGTTCTCCATTACCAAAGACCAACAACATATCCTTAGTTCTTCTCAAGTACTTAAGGATACATTTCACAGAAGTCCAGTATTCTTCACCTGGATTTGACTGATATCTGCTCGTGACACTCACAGCATGGGCTATATCAGGTCGTGTACATAACATGGCATACATGAGGCTCCCTATTGCTGAAGCATAAGGGATCTTGCTCATGCATTCTATTTCCTCAGGTGTGCTAGGGCACATCTTCTTGGAAAGATGAATGCCATGTCTGAAGGGTACCAAACCCCTCTTAGAGTTTTTCATGCTAAACCTCTTTAGCACTTCCTCTATGTACATCTTCTATGAAAGTCCTAGCATCCTATTCGGTCTATCTCTATAGATCTTAATTCCTAGAATAAAGGATGCTTCTCCTAGGTCTTTCATGGAGAATTCTTTAGATAACCATATTTTAACTATGGTCAACATGGGAATATCATTCCCAATAAGGAGGATGTCATCCACGTACAATACGAGGAAGACAATAATGCTCCCACTGACCTTTTTGAAGACACATGGCTCCTCCTCATTCTTGATGAAACCAAATAATTTGATCACATCATTAAAATGAGTATTCCAGCTCCGAGATGCTTGCTTAAGTCCATATATGGACCTTTGCAGCTTGCATACCTTGTGATCATCATCACTGGATGTGAAACCTAGCGGCTGTTCCATATAGATATCTTCCTCAAGATATCCATTTAAGAAACACCATTTTCACGTATCCATTTGCCATATTTCATAATCGAAATAGGCTGCAATAGCAAGCAATGTGCGAATGGATTTTAGCATAGCTACTGACGAAAAGGTATCCTGATAGTCAATGCCTTCGCATTGACTATAACCTTTTGCCACTAATCTAGCTTTGAATGTCTCCACATTTCCATCTGCACCAATCTTTCTCTTGTAGATCCATTTACACCCAATAGGTACTATACCTTCTGGTGGATCTACCAAGGTCCAGACTTGGTTTGAGTGCATCGAGTCAATTTCTGACTTCATTGCCTCTAACCATTTCTTGGAGTCGATATCCGATATCGCCTCATTATAGGTTTTGGGATCATCACCATGAACCCCATTACCTACAAGGAATATTTTCTCTACTTTCTCTGAAATAGTACCTAAGTACCTCTCAGGGGGATGGAAAACTCTTTCCGATCTATGAGGTGGAGGAGGTAGTGATTTTATTGGCTCAACCTGATTTGGTTCCATTTGGTCCTTAGCTCGTTGCTCTTGTGAGACTTTCTCATCGAAGCTTGATCTGCTTTCCAATGCCGCTATCTTGAATAAACTATTTTTCAAGAAAGATGGCATGTCGACTCACAATCACATTGTGATCTTCTGGAATGTAGAAATAATATCCTAATGACTCTTTAGGATATCCTATGAATCGAGCTCTAAAGGACCTAAAGTCTAACTTGTCCGCTTGTTGTCTTTTGACATGAGCCGGACAACCCCAAATTCTGAGATGACTCAGACTTGGTTTCTTACCATGCCATATCTCATACGGTGTGGTAGGAATGGTTTTAGAGGGAACCCTATTCAGTAAGTATATTGAAGTTAACAATGACAGTGTCTCCAAAAAAAATCAGGGAGGTCTGTGAAGCTCATCATGGATCGGACCATATCTAATAGAGTCCGATTTCTTCGTTCTGAAATTCCCGTTGAGTTGAGGTGTTCCTGGTGGAGTCCATTGAGAGACTATGCCATTTTTCTTGAGATAGTCTAGGAATTTTCGACTAAGGTATTCACCTCCTCGATCTGATCGAAGAACCTTAATGGATTTTTTAGTTTGTTTTTCTACTTCATGTCTGAATTCTTTGAACTTTTCAAAAGCTTCAGACTTGTGTCTCATAAGATACACATACCCATACCTAGATAGATCATCGGTAAAGGTAATGAAGTAGACAAAATTGCCTCTAGCCGGCACATCAAATGGGCCGCACACATCAGTATGTACTAGGGCAAGAAGATCTGTGGCCCTTTCCCCATGTCCTACAAAAGGGAGCTTTAGTCATTTTGCCATTGAAGACAAGATTCACAAATTGGATATGACTCAGAAAGTCAATGGACTCAATAGCCCAATTTTTCTTCCAATTTGTTAATCCTATCTTCTGCTATATGACCTAGTCTTAGGTGCCATAGATACCTATCATTTGGACTATCCCTAGGTCATTTCATGGTATTCACATTTTGCTCGATATTAAAAATAGGTACATCAATATGTAACTGATAAAGATCCATTAATAAGGAAACCACTTTGCAATTTTATTTCTTTCATAAAGAATGTTACAATGGTCCTTAAGAAAACTAATTACATAGCCTTCTAATGCTAAGGCATGAAACAGAAATCAAATTCCTGCTTGCTGCAGGCACATAATAACAGTCTTTTAATACTAAGTCTAAACTAGATGGTAGTCGAAGAGGATATGTTTCCACGGCCACGATGCAGCAACTCTTGCTCCATTTTCGATGCGTAGGATCATCTCACCATCCCTCAGCCTCCTGCTATCCTCAAGACCCTGCATGGAAGTGCACAAATGAGCACTAGAACCAGAGTCAAGCACCCAACTGGATGCAGAAGAAATCGTAAGGTTAGACTCAATAACAAGCATACCTCCAGAAGGACCTGCCTCCTTCTTTATTCTTCAGGGTGGCCAGGTAAGTAGGGCAGTTCCGCTTTCAGTGGCCATCATTGTTGCAATGAAAATACTTTTCTTTGTCAGCAGGCCTTCTTCTTTAGCTCTGCCTTTTTCTTCTTTCCTCCTTCCATCCTTCTGCTTTTTCACAGACTTCTTCTTCTTTCCAAAAGACTTTCTCTTGGAAGAAGTCCGTTCCATAGCAAGCTACTGAGCCTTTAGAACCTTTCATAGAAAGCTCAGCAGTAACCAGCATATTCATAAGTTCGGCCAGAAAATTTTGAAGTTTATGCATATGGTAGTTCATGATGAACTTGCCCATATGCATCAGTCAAGGATTGCAGAATTATATCATTCTGCAGATCCAAGTCCAACTTCACTATCCGAGCTTCTCAAGCTCTTTCCAAATGTCCTTGATCATCATCAGACAATGATCTTGGACTGACTGCCCATCATGCATCTTAGCCTTGAAAAGTCATTTAGTGACTTGATACTTGGCTGCGCGACTCTGTTCACCAAACATCTCTTATAGGTGAGCCAACATTTGGCGAGCAGTCCTGATATCTTCATGTTGGTGCTGGAGCTTCATCAGACATCGAGCCCAACATGTAATATCTGGCCTTATTATCTTCGTCCGTCCACTTATTTAGAGATGCTCTCTGTTCAGCAGGATGGACGAGCTGGTAAGGTGGGAGGGTCCTGGTCCAATACATGAGGTTAACTTCTCGAACCCAAAATGAATTTTGTAGTTCCTGAGCCAATCCTTTATAATTGGGTCCAGTCAGTCTATGTGTGTCCAGGATACGTGCTAATGGATTGGATGCAGACATTTTTCCTATAGAGAGTCAAAGTTTCTAGTTAGATTTTATAATTAAGACTTATCCAATTTATTTAAAGATTTTATTTTTAAACAAATTAGCTACCACTATTTTTTTGGATCCCTATACTCCCTCTATAGAGATGCAAAAATCTCCATGATTAATGATTTCTATGAAGGGAAATCCTGATTTTTCGGTCCAGGTTCATTCAGATCTGATAAGATCAAGAGATATATTTTAAAAATTTTTTCTTTGATCTGTATCAGATCTGGGATGTTTCAGATTTGATTAATATTATTTTAATAAATAAAATAAATAAGGATAAATTAAATCAAATTTAATTTACCTGATTTGGGTAATCTTATTATCCTATTGATGATCCTATATGCAGCGGAAGGTTCTGGATCTAGCCACGCTAGCACCTGGCCTCTACCGGTATCCACTCGGGTTGGATCTAGAGATCCTCTTCTTCTCTATCATGTCTCCAAAAATTAGATCTGGATCTGATCTGGAGGATCTTCAAAACTCCTTTTGAAGATCAGCAGTCATCCTTTGCAACAACGCAGCCTTCTTGCTTTTGATCGCCTTTCTCTTGCTTGAATCGCACTAACAAAAATTCAAAACTCCTTTTGGACGTGGAGAGCAAGGGGAGAAGGTGGTTTGGCATGGAGAAGGAGGGGAGAGGCAGCCTTGGGGCATATGGAAACTCTTATCTCAATCTCATATAAATCTGAGTTGGGTACAGGGTCTTATTTATAGACTAGCTGTGATCCAACTCCTCTTCTTCCCAACCAATCACAACCCTTTGTGAAATCAGATCTAAATCTGATTGGTGGGAATAGAGTCCCCTGGATTCCTCCTTAGAGGGTGCCTAAGACCAGTCAAAGTTGGTTCTTAGAAGAACTCTAATTGGAATCCAAAAAGGAGATGGAGTCCTTATCCAACAAGGACTCCTAGGCGCCTCCAACTTGGGCACATGCCTAGGGTGGCGTGCACCCTTCTCCTTGCTAGGTTTTGGTAGGAGGACAGGCCCCCACCAGCTCTCCAATAGGTGTGTGACATGTGGTCAAAAGTCAAAGTGTCAATGGTTAATGTTTGACCAATCAAAGGTAGACTTTTGACCAAAGTCAAAGAACAAGAAATGACAGGTGACCAAAAATGGCAGGTAATGTCTTACAAAATAAGACAACCTTTTCTGACTTGAACAACCTCCAGTCAGACCATATGAAGGTCTCTGATTGAGCACAAACTCCTTTGGCTCAGATAGGACAACTTATTTATGATAGCAAAAGAAGAACGTTAGGTTCAATCGAGTGCTAGCATGATTTCCTTGAACCTAATTGAATCTCATTCAGATCAATTGAACTGGATCAGTTCAATTGATGATCACCAGATTCAAACCCCTATTTGTGTGATCCAGTTAGATTCAGTTCTGTATGGTAATGGGATATGTCATGATCTCTATCATCGACATCATCGAAACTCCTTTCGATGGATCAGAACTCTTCTGATTCAAATAGCTAGAATGATTGATCATCTAAATCATTCTAATTGCTTCCAAAATCCACCAGCGACACCTAGTAGTATATGATGGCAACCCATCAGAGCTAAATGTGAACCTCTTGGTGCAGCTACCTGTGTGATTAAGTTCTTCTATCTTGAGCCCCGATCAGATTAGGGTTTAGGTGAACTCGTCAAACCCTAGTCTCTATCATATGATGTAATCATTCGATTCGAGTCCGATGTGAAAATTTAAATAGAAACTCTTTCTATTATTTCACTCTGCCATGGCCATGGGCTTCTGGACTTGATTCTCATGATTATCATAGGGTTGCTCCTCTACCACCGAGGTAGATAGATTCCATCTTGATGCCATCCAGTTCCTACAATGAACATGCTATAGCCAACATACACCTCAGGGTTCCATATGGCTAGGAGATCGAGTAATGGTGTAGTCAAACTATAACACCCTCAAGGTGAACTGTCGATGCACCTCAGGTCAAAGAACCAGACACACTACTACAGCATCGAGTCAGTCATTGACGAGAAGGTAGACTCCCTAATGACTACTCGAGGTGGTCACGCTCAGTGCCCTCATTCTCTAACGAGTACCTATACTCTCGCTCCGGTGTCTCCACACCGTAGACTCAAGACTTATCTACTAAAGAGAAGCGATTGTACACCAACCTTCCGATCAATCACCATCCTCGTGATGATCTTATGGTCGGGAGCAATTTATGAGTTAATAATGGTTATTCATGTCTTAAATTTTCAACTCTTGAAAATATGAATTATCATTGTCATTAACTCAAAGGATGTATCACAAACACTAAATACACATATGTGATAGAAAATAACCCATTTATTGATTTTAGTCAAAATTATAATTTTGCCCCTAGAAGTGTATTACAAGTGTCAGCCAATTCTGGCTTCTAGGGCACATATATCTAACATTCTAGTGGGTGGTGCTATCCCACCAACTGACTCATCACCTCACCTAAGAGTTATTGGTGATGGGTTAGCCAATGAGTGAACAACTCTTGTTCAATGATTTTCTAATCATGGTGCACCCAAACTTGATCTCTAATTCATGAATTTCACCGTGTCCGAAATATTGTTCCACTTCTTAGTTAAGTCAGACCCACCATTTGCACAAATTGGATTTCTAATTGAGTCTCTCACCGTATTCAAAATATTGAGCCTAATCCATCCTCCAACTCGTAGCATTCAATGCCTAATAGATATGGTTGCATCTTCTTGGTGCAATTGAACCATTGTAACTAGCCGAGAATAATCAACCTCGAGAAGGGTCCGCATATCTATAATGGTGGAAGATCTTAGACTTAATCTTTTCTTAGGAAGATTTGATTTAGGTCTCATTAAACTAGACTTGACATAGTCATAACCATTATGACTAACCTAGTGGCATGGGTTAGCTCAGATTATTGACCACCTCAGATCAGAACTGTGCCTACAAATATGGTCAGATAAATGAGACCGATGGAAGGGATATGCCACTAACTCGACAAGAACGCATTCAAGTCGAGTAGCTCCCAATTAAAAACTAGTCGGTCGTATCTGTCAGACATACCTTAGACATCAAATTGTTGAGCCAGAACCAATTAGGTTAGCCTACAATCCAGACTCTAACCACTAAGCCTAATTAGGTCTTAGCTTGATCGATCACTTACGTGACTCGATCTTGACCCAGACTTAATCCTATTAGGCTGGTCAATTTAAGCACTGTTGATCCCATCTAACCAACTCTTGATTCGGTTTGATCAACCGCTTAGACCTAATTGAGCTACTAAGCCCGAACCCAATATTATGAATATGTCTTAGATATGAAATTCTCAATTTTAGATCTAACATATATTTCATAATCTTAATTCTTAATTAAGTTAGGGTTCACAAACAAAATATGTAAATAAAATCCTAGGATTTCAGGATCTAGAGTTTTGCAGAAAGTAAGTTTTTGATTTCTAATTAAGGAAGAATGCGCAGCACCCTGACACATCATAAGAACACCCCATCGAATGCGATGAGAGGGCATTTAAATCATACTTTGTTCTTATGACCGGACGGCCAAGGGGAACACCTTAATGAGAAATATAAATCTGCAAAACTAGTTAGATCTACATCGTATATCTCATATATAAGAATTGATCTAACTTTATACATATTTTGCATACATCTCATGTATCATATGATGCATGTCTTTTAGATCTAAATTATCTCATAATTATCTAAAAAATTAGATTTAAATTGATCACATAAAATAAATTCTAATCTAGATAATTATGTAGAACTACTCTACAACTAGTCTAAACATGCATTCATCATATCTCATATGATCTAAAAATTAAATAATTTTATTTTTTATTTTTTATATTTTATTATAATATTTATAATTATCAAAAAATAGAAAATAAATAGATCTAAAATTATAATTTAATCAAAATAAATTTTGATTATGTAAGACTATGTATAGAACTATTCTATTTTACAACTAGTCATGTATATTGTAGAACTTAGATCTATATTATTTAATTTTAATTTTTTTAATTTTAGATCTAATCATATCTTATATGACATCTAAAATCATCTAATTATTAGATCAAAATAAAAAAAAATTAGATCTAAACTATTTTTAAAACTTGGCTTTGATACCAGTTGAAGGAAAAATTCTGATTTTTTGGATCAGGTTCGTTCAGATTTGATCGGATCAAGAGAGATATTTCAAAAAATTTTTTCATGTATCTAGATTAGATCTAAGATATTTTAGATCTAATTTTATAGATCTAATAAAAAAAATTAATTTAATTTATACCTTGATGTTGGGTAATCAGATTACCCTTTGATGATCCTATCGATTTCCTGAGATTCTGGATCTAGCCACGCAAGCTCCTGGCCTCTACTGTTATCCACTTAGGCTAGATCTGAAGATCTTCTCCTTCTTTATTATCTCTCCAAAAATTAGATCTAGATCTAATTTGGAGGATCTTCAAAACTCCTTTCGAAGATCTGTTGTTATCTCTGCAGCAGTGTTGGCTTCTTCCTTTCTCATCAACTTTTTCTTGCCTGGATTGCACCAAACTGGAGCCCAACTTGCCTTGGGCATGGGGAGGAGAGAGAGGACCAGAAGATGGCATGGACGAGAGAGAGGGATAGCCTTGGGGCATGGGCTAAGAGAGAACTCTTTAAAAGTTGGGCGTAGATAGATTTTTATAGATCCTGCTGCGTCATGCAGTGCCACATCATCTTGGCCAATCACGTTGCTTCGTGCAATCAGATCTAAATCTAATTGATGGGATGACATTGCCTGATCCAATCAGATGAGATTCTCACTAATTTATTCTTAGATGGTGCCTAAGACTAGTCAAAGTCTATAGCTAGGGATCACCTAAGTAGAATCCAAGAAGCAACCTGGAGTCCCATCCATATGGGACTCCAGGTGTCCCTATCCATGGGCACACGCCTCCCTAAGCATGCACCCATTTCTTTCTAATTTTTAGTAAGGGGATAAGCCCCTATCTACTCTCCAATAAGTGCATGACACATGGGCATATGTCTAAGTGTCAAAGGTCAACGTTTGACCAAAGTCAAAGACAAGAATTAGCAGGTGACGAAAAATGGCAGGTATTGTCTCTAATTTATCTCATAAATTAAGACCACCCTTTTTTGATCTAGACAAGCTCCAGTCAGACCAAATAAAGGTCCCTGAGTGAGCATAAACTCATTTGGCTTAGTCGAGACAACTTTTAATGATAATAAAAGAAGAACGTTAGGCTCAATCGTGTGCTAGCATGATTTTCTTGAACCTAATTGAATCTAATTCAAATCAATTGAACTAGGTTAGTCCAATTAATGATATCCAGATCCAAACTCTTGTATGTATGACCCAGTTAGATTTAGTTCTATATGGTAATGGGATATGTTATGATCTCTATCATCATCATCATCATCGAAACTCCTTTCGATGGATCAAAACTCTTTTGATTCAGACAACTAGAATGATCGATCATCTAAATCATTCTAATTGCTCCCAAAATCCACCAGTGGCACCTAATAGTATATGGTAGCAACCCATCAAAACTAAAAGTGAACCTTTTGGTGCAGCTACTTGTGTGATTTAGTTCCTCTATCTTGAGCCCCGATCAGATTTGGGTTAAGGTGAACTCGTTAAACCCTAATTTCTATCATATGATTTAATTATTCGATTTAAGTCCAATGTAAAAACCTTAATAGAAACTCTTTCTATTATTTCACTCTGCCATAGCCATAGGCTAATAGATTTGATTCTCATGATCATCATAGGGCTGCTCCTCATCTATCGAGGTAGATAGATTTCCTCTTAGTGCAATCCAATTCCTACAATGAACATGCTATAGCCAACATACACCTCAAGATTTCGAATGGCTGGGAGACCGAGTCATGGTGTAGTCAAAGTATAACACCCTCAAGGTGAACTGTCGATGCACCTCAAGTCAAAGAACCAGACACACTACTGCAGCTTCAAGTTAGTCATCGACTAGAAGGTAGACTTTCTTATGACTGCTCGAGGTGGTCACGCTCAGTGCCCTCATTCTCTAACGAGTACCTGTACTCTCGCTCTGGTATCTCCACACCATAGACTCAAGACTCATCTACTATAAAAAAGTGATTGTACTCCAACCTTTTAGATCAATCACCATCCTCATGATGATCCTACGGTCAGAAGCATTTTATGAGTTAATAATGAAAATTTCTATCTTAAATTTTTAACTCTTGAAAATAGAATTATCATTACCATTAACTCATAGGATGTATCATAGACACTAAATACATATTTATGATAGAAAATAATTTATTTTATTATTTATTATTAAAATTATAATTTTGCTCCTAGAAGTGTATTACAAGTGTCAGCCAATTTTGGCTTCTAGGGTACATATATCTAACACTTCTACCTTCTGCCTTTTCATAGACTTTTTCTTCTTTCCAAAAGACTTTCTCTTGGAAGAAGTCTATTCTATAGCAAGTACTGAGCCTTTAGAACCTTTCATAGAAAGCTCAGTAGGAACCAGCATATTTATAAGCTTGACAAGAGTATTCTGAAGTTTATGCATATAGTAGTTCATGATGAACTGCCGATATGCATCATTCAAGGATTGTAGAATTATATCATTCTACAGATCCTAGTCTAACTTTACTCTGAGCTTCTCAAGCTCTTTTAAGTCCTTGATCATCATCAGATAATGATCTTGGACCGACTATCCATCATGCATTTTATCCTTAAATAGTCATTTAGTGACCTAATATTTGGTTGCATGACTCTGTTCACCAAACAACTTTTATAGATGAGCCAACATTTGGCAGATAGTCTTGATATCTTCATGTTGGTGCTAAAGCTCATCAGATATTCAGCCTAACATGTAGTATCTGATCTTGTTATCCTCATCCGTCCATTTATCAAGAGACGTTCTCTGTTCAGCGGACGGACGAGCTGGTAAGATGGGAAGATCCTGAACCAATACACAAGTTAACTTCTCGGAACCCAAAATGATTTTGAAGTTTTGGAGCCAATCCTTATAATTGGGTTCGGTCAGTCTATGGATGTCTAGGATATGGGCTAGTGGATTGGATGCAGACATTTTTCTTCTTCCTGTAGAGAGTCAAAGTTTCTAGTTAGATTTTATAATTAAAACTTGACTAATTTGTTTAGAGATTTGATTTTTAAATAAATTAGTTTCCACTATTTTCTCGGATCCCTACACTCCCCTTGTAGAGATGCAAAAATCTTCATGATTACTAATTTCTAATGGGTGGTGCAGTCCCACCAACTGACTCATCATTTCACCTAATAGTTATTGGTGATGGGTTAGTCAATGAGTGAACAACTCTTATCCAATGATTCTCTAATCATGGTTCATCCAAGCTTGATCTCTAATTCATGAATCTCACCATGCTCGAAATATTGATCTACTCCTTAGCAAAGTCAGACCCATCATTTGCATAGATTGGATTCCTAATTGGGTCCCTCACCATATCCAAAATATTGAGCCCAATCCATCCTCCAGTCCGTAGCATCCAATGCCTAATAGACATAGTTGCATCTTTTCGATGCAACTGAACCACTATAATTAGCCAAGAACAATCAACCCCGAGAAGGGATACAATGGTGGAAGACCTTAGACTTAATCTTTTCTTAGGAAGATTTGATTTAGGTCTCTTTAAACTTTACTTGACATAGCCATAACTATTATGACTAACCTAGTGGCATGGGTTAGCTCGGATTATTAGCCACCTTAGATCAGGACTGAGCTGACAAATATAGCCAAGTAAGTGAGACCAATGGAAGGAATATGCTATTAACTCGACAAGAACACATTCGAGTCGAGTAGTTTTCAATTAAAAACCAGTCGATCGTATCTGCCAAACTTATCTTAGACACCAAATTGTTGAGCCAGAACCAATCAAATTAGCCTACAATCCAGACTCTAACCACTGAGCCTGATTAGGTCTTAACTTGATCGATCACTCATATGACTCGACCTTGACCCAGACTTAATCCTATTAGGCTGGTCAATTTAAGCACTCTTGATCCCATCTAATCGACTCTTGATTTGGTTTGATCAACCGCTAGACCTAATTGAGCTACCTAAGCCCAAACCCAATTTTATGAATATATCTTAGATCTAAAAATTCTCAATTTTAGACCTAATATATTTTATAATTTTAATTCTTAATTAAGCTTAGGGTTCATAAACAAAATATATAAATAAAATCCTAGGATTTTAGGATCTAGGATTTTGTAGAAAATAAGTTTTTAGATTTCTGATTAAGGACAAATACATAGCACCCCTACACATCATAAGAACACCCCACCGAATGGGAGGAGAGGGCCTTTAAACCCAACTTCGTTGTTATGACCGGACGGCCAAGGGGAATGTCTTAATCAAAAACATGATAAATCTATAAAACTAGTTAGATCTACATATATATCATATATATAAAAATTGATCTAACTTAAAAACATGTTTTGCATACATCTCATGTATCATATCATGCATATTTTTAGATCTAAATTATCTTATAAATATCTAAAAAGTAAGATTTAAATTTGATCATATCAAATAAAAATTTATTCTAGATAATTTTGTAGGACTATTCTACAACTAGTCTAAATATGCATCTATCATATCTCATATAAAAAAATTAAATAAATTTATTTTTTATTTTTTAGATCTAATTATTATATTTATAATATAAAAAAATAATAAATAAATAGATCTAAAAAATATAATTAATTAAATTAAAATTATGATCATCCTAGACAACGCATAGAACAATGCTATTCTTAGTCTAGTCATGCATCTCATCCATCTCAGATCTAGATTATTTAATTTTTTAATTTTTTTAATTTTAGATCTAATCACATCTCATGTGGCATCTAAAATCATTTAATTATTAGATCAAAAATAAATTAAAATTAGATCTAATAAATTTTGGAATCTGGCTCTGATACTAGTTGAAGGAAAAAATCCTATTTTTTTGATGCAGGTTCGTTCAGATCTGATTGGATCAAGAGGGATATTTCAAAAATTTTTTTCAAAGATTTTAATTAGATCTAAGACTCTTCAGATTTGATCTTATTGATCTAATAAAAAAATAAAATAAAAACTAAATCTAATTTAATTATACCTTTGTTATGGCTAATCCTATTACCCTATGATGATCCCGATGTTTGCCTGAGGTTCTGGATGTAGCCATGCAAACGCTTGGCCTCTACCAATATCCACTCAGGTAGGATCTGGAGGTCTTCTCCTTCTCTATCAATCCTCCAAAAATCAGATCTAGATATGATATTGAAGGTCTTCAAATACTCTTTTGAAGATCAACCGTTATCTCTTGCAGCAATGCTGCTTCTTCCTTTCTTGTCGCCTTTCTCTTGCTTGGATTGCACCTAACTTATGCCCAAAGCCTCTTGAGCATGGAGAGGAGAGAGAGGACTAGAGGGTGGCATGTAGAAGGAGGGAGAGAAGCTTTGTAGCATGGACTAAAGTAGAAGCTCTCTGATCTAGGCATAAATAGGGTTTATATAGACCCTACCGCGCCATGTAGTGCCACATCATCCCGGCCAATCACGGCCCTTTATGCAATCAGATCTAAATCTGATTAGTGAGATGACATCATCTGATCTAATCAGATTAGAGTCCCTTAAAACTCTACTTAGATGGTGCCAAGATTGGGTCAAACAAGACTCTTTGGCGCCATCTAGTTTGATTCCCTGAAGCAACTAGAGTCCCATCTGTATGGGACTCCAGACATTATCCTCATGGGATGCATGCCTCCCTAGGCATGCAGCCCCTCCATTTCTACTTTTTAGTAGGAGGATAAAGCCCCATACTCTCTCCTATGGGTGCATGACATATGGGTAGATGTTTAAGTATCAAAGGTCAACATTTGACCAAAGTCCAAAGACAAGATTTAGTAGATGATGAAAAATGATAGGTGTTGTCTCAAATTTATCTCATAAATTAAGACAATCCTTTTCTAACTTGGACAAGCTCCAGTTAGACCAAATAAAGGTTCTTGAGTGAGCCCAAATACATTTGGCTCAGTCGAGATAAGCTTTAATGATTGTTAAAGGGGAACATTAGGCTCAATCGTGTGCTAGCATGATTTTCTTGAACCTAATTGAATCTTATTCAAATCAATTAAACTGGGTTAATCCAATTGATGATATCCAGATCCAAATCCTAGTTTGTGTGACCTAGTTAGGTTCAGTTTCATATGGTAATGGGATATGTCATGATCTCTATCATCGACATCATCGAAACACCTTTCGATGGATCAAAACTTTTCTGATTTAAACAACTAGTATGATCGATCATCCAAATCATTCTAATTGCTTCCAAAATCCACCAATGAAACCTAGCAGCATATGGTGGCAACCCATCAAAACTAAAAATGAATCTCTCGATGCAATTATCTATGCGATTAAGTTCCTCTATCTTGAGCCCCAACCAGATTAGGGTTAAGGTGACCTCGTCAAACCCTAATTTTCATCATATAAATTAATCATTCGATTTAAGTCCAATGTGAAAACCCTAATAGAAACTCTTTCTATTATTTCACTCTGCCATGGCCATGGGCTTATGACTTGATTCTCATGATCATCATAGGGCTACTCCTCATCTACCGAGGTAGATAGATCTCCTATTGGTGCGATCCAATTCCTACAATGAACATGCTATAGCCAACATACACCTCAGGATTCCGAATGGCTAGGAGACCGAGTTATGGTGTAGTCAAACTACAACACCCTCAAGGTGAATTACCGATATACCTAAGGTCAAAGAACTAGACACATTACTGTAGCTTCAAGCCATTCATCGATGAGAAGGTAGACTTCCTCATGACTGCTCGAGGTGGTCATGCTTAGTGCTCTCGCTCTCTAACAAGTACATGTACTCTCACTCTGGTGTCTGTATACCATAGACTTAAGATTCATCTATCCTAAAAAAATGATCGTACACCAACATTTCGAATCAATCACCATCCTCATGATAATCCTACGGTCGGAAGTATTTTATGAATTAATAATAAAAATTCATATCTTAAATTTTTAACTCTTAAAAGTATGAACTATCATTATCATTAACTCAAGGGTTGTATCACAAACACTTTCAAATACACACTATGATAGAAAATAACTTATTTTATTATTTATAATCAAAATTATAATTTTGTCCTTAGAAGTGTATTACAAGTGTTAGCCAATCTAGCTTCTAGGGCATACATATCTAATACGTAGGTGCAGGTTGCACCGAACCACTATAAATTTTTGTGCATTTATGTTGTGCTCTTTTTTTTTTTCCCTTTGCATACTTTGCATGCTTATAATTCTTGCTTTACTTTCATAGTTTGACTTTGTTATCCTAATTCCACTGCTTATATTGCATACATTTCATCATACCACTTTGGTTAAAATCAAAGCACATACTTTTTTAGAAAGTAAATTTGGTTAAAATTTTATAACAACCCAATTCATCCCTCCCTCTTGGATCGCTACCTTTGGGCAATACCAAAGAATATAGTAACACCATTCATAATGATATTATAAAATTCTTTTTTTATTAAAATTTCATAATTGTCTTTTGCCAGAAGGCCTACAAAAATGACATTAAAAAAAAAACTAAGACAAAAATGACAATCACTAAGAATAATAGTATGAGACTTAAATATAAGTTTCAAGATTTTTATGCTAGAACTAAAACTGGTCTTCCATCTCCAATGTTTAGAAACCTCTCACCATGCTCGAATCTCCTACTGACCTACAACCTCTGCAAGGAATTGCAAATATGGTAGGGCTACTCATATCCAATACCCAGTCAGTTATATCACAAATAGAGAAATTACAAGGAGTTATCATATAACATCTTACCCAGCAATAGCTTGCTTCTTTCTCAGCTTGTTTGTGTCTAGGAAGGAAATGTACTGAGGATAGTTCCTCTTTTAGTGCCCTCACTTCTTATAAAAGAAGTATTCAACTTAACTCTTATCGAGCTTTATTTTCTTTTTCTGATCCTGCACAGATGTCTTAGCCTGAACTTGCACCTTCTTAGATTTTTTCTTCTTATTTTTCTTCTCTTTCTTAAAGGATCGAGAACTAGAAGATGAACCTCCTACTAAGTTCACCGACTCCTTATGGAGCCAATGATCCTTCTCAAAATTCTAAAGTAATTTCAGTAACCCATGGTAGTTAACTTCAGGCTTTATCATTCTGTAATGAGTAAGAAATGAGAGATAAGACTTAGACAGTGAGTTCAGTATTACATCTTTTTCCAGCTGTTCATGCAAGGAAAAGCTAAGCTTGCTCAAATGCTCCATCAACTTGATCATGCATATTACAAGATCAGTGATTGAAACTCCATTCCTCATCCTAGCATTGAAGATGGCACAACTAGTCTTGTGCCTCTCAACATCATTTGGTATGCCAAAAGACTGCTTTAATACTTGAAGCATATCTTTTGGTTGAGCTATCTTGAACCTATGATTGAACTCATTGCTTATAGCCGCCAGCATAATATAGTGCACCATAGTTCGATCACTAAGCCACTTCTAATAAGTATCTCTGACTAACCCACATGCATTTACAGCTGGCTCCTCAGATGCTGGATTTGTTAACACGTACAAGATTCATTCATGCTTCTGGACAATCTTCAACTTATGGTACCAGCTACCGAAGTTGGGTCCCACCAGCTTATCATTATCTAACAATGATCGAAGCAAAAGAAAAGTGGCCATATTTGCACAAAGAAAAATCAAAATCTAATTAGTAATTAATTTATTAAATCTAAAGATTTAGACTTTAATCAAAAGATTCTTTCACTATTTTATTTGAATTGATAGCCTCTACCTTCGATTCTAGAAATTATCCTAATTTCTTAGTAGGTACTAGAATCTACATAGATTGCACACTAGCCCAACTTTAGTTGGTTAACCTATGTATATCTAAGAATAGATTCATAACCAATTATTTTTTTAAATAATTTCTAGTAATTTTAATTTTGCCCTAGTTCCTAATTAGTATGCTTTGGCCTCCATTGAAAAGGTCCAGTTAGGTCTAACCATTAACATGACCATACTTGATCCATCTAACCAATGAATGGTTAAGCCCAACTTTGGTTGGTCAACCTAACCATAATTTAGAAAGATGCATTCAATAAGTCATATTATAAATAATAATTCCACTAACTAATAAGCACCAGACCTTTGGGCCTCCAATAATTATCCAACTAATGGACTCATTATTACATACTTAATGGGATGCTATGATCTAGTTATCACCATAACTATTTTATTTTTAATGATCTAATAATTTTAGAGAATTTAATTAATTTAATTTAAAAAAGAGAGAAGGTCAGATAAACTAGCTCGTCGTGATCCTCCCATTGGCTTCAGCAAGTCAGATTAAGAAAGACCATTAATAGACTAGTCTAGGAGCACCTAAATCAGTCACACTGATTTATCTAGCTGACATGGGTCAGCTTGAATTATTAAGTGATCTGATCAAAATATAATTTTACCAAGAAGGTTAGGTAAGTGAGATCGATGGGAGGGTCCGCCAAAGCTTTCCTTAAACACCATTAGAAATGGCCAAGTAAGTGGGCTGTCAATTAAAAATCACTGATCTAGATTGCCAAACTTATCTTAGACATTAATTAGTTAATTAGTTTTGATTGGATCAATCTAACAGTTCATTCTAAACCGCATAGCCAAGAATCTAGTCCATCTTGGTTGACCAACTGTAATTATTGTAATTGATCTAGAGAATCCTTGACCTAATCTAAGATAACTATTGATTAGATTTAGTCAATTCTCCAATTAAGTCCATTTTTTAATCTAATCTTAAGTCTAACCCAATTAATGGATCTAATTTTCACTAACTCATTAACCCATTGTGTTATGATTTATGTCTTAGGATCTTCAATTCACAATCCTAGATCTTAATCAAAATAACTCTTAATTCTTAATTAAGTTTTGGCTGAGGATTAGGATTTTGCATTTTAAAAATAATTTTTATATTTATAAAATATTTTTATAACATGGTTCTACCAATCAGTTGCATGTTTGATTCATAATTAATATGCAAATAAAATAAACTGAAGCTACTTTAGATCTAATCGAAGCATGTTCATGTAATTGAAACTATTTCAATTCTAATCAATCATAAATCACTTTAGATCAAATCTAACACATTTATGATGATAAAAATTAGATTAAAATTTTTTAATTAGATCATAAAATTTTTTAGATTTAATCTAAAATTTTATGATCAGGATTTTAGATCAATGCGTATTAGGATAACCTATCCATCATAAAGGATAAACCTTATAGTAGAACAATCTTATAATCAGTCTGTGCAATCTAAAAAAAATATTTTTAAATTTAAATAAATATAAATCTAATAAATTATAAATTAATCTAGATCATATCTAATAAATTTATTATATATATTAGATATATATGAACTAGGACAATCTCTCCACTATAAGGGATAAACCTTACAATAGGACAACCTTATAATTAATTCATGTGATCTATTTTTTAATTTTAAATTTATATTATAAATTATAATTTAGATTTAATCTAAAAAATAATCTAAATATGCATCATAAATCATGTAATAAAGAACTAAAGCTTTGATACCCAATTGAAAGAAACAGATCTAGGGTTTTAGGATTATATTTTAAAACTTTTTCAGAACATGTAGTGGAAGAGATGAATTAATCATATTAATTCATGAATAATATAAGAAAAATCTCTAAATCTAGGATTCTATTACCTAATTTAAGAATGCTTTTAAATCAAAAATTAAAAGATTAGAAGAATACATGTTGATCATATTAACATCAAACTACACTAGATTAGATCTAGACATGAATCAAGGAGATCAAATCATCCCTACTTTGCAAGTTAGACTCTCTAACTTGCTAATCTAGGATTGAGGTTGCTGCTCCAAGCTACATATATATCCGACATCTACAGAATATCCATACGAGCTCTCGATCGCTGATCAGATGTCCGATGGTTGGAAATTAGAATAGTATGCTAGTACTGTGCTAATCCTTCTTTGATGGTCGATCTGAATCTTTCTTCTTCAAATCTTAAGCTCTCTAAATTTCAACAGGAAGGAAGAAGACTTGTGAGTCAGAGACACCTCTCAAAAACTCATAAAAAGATGGAGGAAAAAATTTAGAGAAAAATTCTAGAAGAAGACCCTTCTTCTTCCTTGTTTCTCTCACCATGATACTTGAGATTGTGTCTTCTCAAAACCCCATGCCCAAGGTAGCTTGTGCCTAACCTTTTCCATGCCCAAACCTCTCTCTCAAGATTCTAGAATCTTTGATAAAATTAGATCCAAAGACCCCTTAAATAGAGAGATAGGATAAAGTCCTTGTCTAGGTCAAATACCTAGCAAAGAATGTTCAAAAAGGGCAAGACAAAGGGTGCCCAACTCTTGGGCGCCCCCTCCCTTTTCTTTGACGTGGAGCACCAAATTTTGTCGTACAAAAAACCTCCCTTTTCAATCAAAAAATTTAGAGGAAATCTAGAACAATTGGCGGCAAGCATGGATAGGTAATTTGATTCCAACAAACTCTATCAAATAGAGTTTGAATTCAAAACTTCTAACCAAATTTGACTTGGTCCTCAACAACTTACCATGTAAGAAAGAAGGGAAGCACACGTGAGACTCTCTTGGGCATGGAGAGTTCACGCAAAAATAAAAAGAAGAGGGTGTGGGGGGCATTGAGACTAAGGTGGCGCAAGGATAGGGAGTCCTAGTCATACTATTACTCCTATTATGACTTGGTCAAATATGGTCTTTGAACCAAATTAAATTAGATTTAATTGAATCCAATTAGAATAGGTCATAGTCTAACTAAGATATTAATTAAATTAGATTAAATTAAATTTAATTTTAATTTAATTTTTAATTAAATTAGAGATTGGGTCGATACAAGTCCTAATTGAATTAGGACTCATTCTTTCTTGCAATTGACTTATCCAATAAACCAATTGAACATAATCCAATCAAGTTCAAACAAAATCTAATTAAATTATATTTAATTATACTTAATCTTAGCTCTCTAAATTAATTAAATTAAGTTAATTAATAATTTAATTGCTAATCAATCCTCCTATAATACTTGCACTACATTAAACATCAATCGTATTAATTGTTCAACCCTAGAATAATTCTTAATTATAGATTAACCATCCAATTAGATCGAGAACTCTTATCTGTATGACCCAATAGGTTTGAACCTAAGTTTATAGCATAAACATAAATTTTTATACTAATTAAAATAACCATCCAGTAATGATACCCAATGACCAGATAGGTCGAATGTGTAGAAAAAACATCCTTAGAACCCAAATAGATATAGTTTTCATGTAATTCATCTCTTTGACCAAATTGCATATAGGACACCTCAAAGATTAACTATCAACCTTGATTAGGTCATCTACATTGTATTTCAAAATACCAAATCCATCTCATGAATTATCCTAGCTAAGGTTTTGCTATATTGAAATACAGTGATGCATTCTTCTCCATCTCTTGGAGTAATCAATCCTATCTTGATCACTCACCAACTTCGCAAGTACTTAAGTATACCCAAAAATCTTTCGTTACTGAATTAAAAATTTAGTTAGTCCAGTACCAAAGCATAGTGAGTTGCTTGTAAGCCACTGTGGTGATCTCAGTTCTAAGGGATACTTATACCTATATCCCATCAGAGTGATTCTTGACAGCAGAATGCTCTGAATTGGTTACGTTCAGTAATGATGAACCCTTACATCTCACTTGCATGCCATACTAGTGTCTTTACACTCCTTGATTAAGAAGACAACCAACCTATATGGCATACAATGACCTATGCTCGATAAACGATGTCATCCTAATTAACAGCGTATCATTTGGTCGTGAACTATTTAAGGACTAATTCATAAATCCTCTCTTTATCAAAACTAAATAGTCCTAAGGACTTCATCATAATAATGAAGTTCATTAGAAGATATAGACTTTATGATAAAAATATCAAAATATTTATTTTATTTATTAATAAATTAATTATAATTATAAGATAGCTCAACCATCAATAGGTTGACGATTGGCTTTAGGATATATTTTTCAACAAATAATGCTCAAGCCTACACAAGTGGGGATTCAGATGAAATTGCTTCAGTTAGGAATAGCCTTGCAAATCTTATCAAGGTTTATAACAAGAATAAATTCAAGCTTATTTAACTTAAGATTCAAATGATATATCAAGAGAACACTGTTAAAGATGTCGAGGCTATGAGGATTGATAGTACTTCCAAGCCTTGGGAGGCCATGGGAGGAGCCAGGGTGTTGGCTCCAGAGATTTTAGGAGCTTGGTTGGTGCTTCAGAGATTTGAGAGTTAACATGGAGCAAGGAACTAAAGCCAGGAAATTAAGACTATAGAAAGGATCATTTCTATAGGTTAGCAGGCTCAATATGAAATTAGGTCGGTTAAGTCTCAGAGGATAGGCCAAACAGAAAGGAATGCGTTCAGGGCTGCTGCATGGCATGCAACTAGGTCGACTCAGTCTAAAATTGAGCAGACCCAGTCTTCGATTAGTCAGCTCAATATTGAGATTGAACCAGCTCAATCCACGGGCAGAGCTACATGAGGGTCTTTTTGGGGCTAGGATAGGGACTTATCCTAGGGGTCTTAAGGCCTGGTTTGAGAGGTCTTAAGGGGGCTAACTCATGTATGGGTTGGGCTTAGATTCAGAGGATGAGAGCATGGGAGACATGGGTGTATATGGGCTCGATGAGTGCTTTCATGTATTGGATTAACCAGGAAAGTTTTTGGTCGGGCCTAATAGCTATGTATAAATACATAGGTTGTATTAGGATTTTAAAAGATGCAAGCAATATAGATCTTTTCTTCCTTCAACCTCTCTTCTCTCTTCTCTCTAGAGTAGTTGCCCTAGGTTCCTAAAGAAGCCCTAAAGAGAGGGGGTGCCTCCCTCAAGCCTAAGGAGGGAGGTGCCCCAGCATAGATCTAGATGATGGATCTATGATACGTTGCCTTAAAGAACGTCAAAGATCTCCTATGATCCATGCTAAAGATCAGGAGCTTCTGTAATATGGCATCAGAACTAGGTGATGCCAAGATGATGCACAAATAGTTGGTATCAGAGCCTGATGGTACATAAAAGTGAAGGAGAAGTCATACAGGATGAAATCAAAAATCTACACGAGTATTCCATGGTATATCTCAGATCTACCTTTGTTATTGCTATGGTTTGGCCAACCGAGAGTAGTGGATAGAAGATGGAGGATGAGAAAATTAATGAAAAGAATTTTTCTAGGGTGGAAGGTTTGGGTGCATAATTTGCTGATCAGTCTTGGTGGAAAAATCGAGGTGTATGATGGTAGATAAGGTAGGGAGCGCTGGAGTGCCATAGTAGCACTTTTCTAGGGATGTAGGGCTGAGAGAGGCTTGGTGATGCAGTAACCGAGGAAGGTATCTCAGCAGAGAGCATCAGGATTCTCTAGAAAGATGGATAGTGTGGGGTTGTTGAAGAGAGATTTTCCAAGGAATAATGGTTGAAGGAAGGCTAAAGAAGCGACTATAGGTCCTTCGATTGCAGAAAGGTGGAAAAGTAGTCGAAGATGTATTCAGCAGTTCGACTAGAGCATGAATTTGCAGAGCCTTAGAAATGATAGAGATGGATGATTCATGGAGGTCTAGTAGGTTAGGATTGGATGGCTATAGAGTGGTGTAGAGATGAGTCAGGAAGCGCTGGAGTGCTGCAGGAGCGCTACGCTAGAGGCACAGGGGCTGAGAGAGGCTTGGTAGTGCAGCAAGGTATCTCAGTAGAGAGTGTCGAAGGCATCTCAGTGAGACTGGAAGTAGATCTCAGGGAGAGCCAGGAGGTCTCAGGGAGTGTCAGGAGGTCAAACATTCGGTAGTATCCTAGATCAGGTTTCTTCTATAGGAGCATGAGAAAGAGTTGCAGTGAAGTAGAGGATGGTTTGTGTATAGCAAGAGAGGATCCGGATACCTATGAGGAGGCAGTATCGAGATGAGTCAGGAAGAACTAGAGTACTGCAGTAGTGCATTCCTTGAGACATGGAACTAAGAGAGGCTCGATGGTGCAACAGTCGAGAGAGGTATCTCAGTAGAGAGTGTTAAGAGGCATCTTTGGGAGTCTGGGAGTAGGTCTCAGGGAGAGCCATGGAGTCTCGAGAGCCTCAGGATGAGGTAGGTGGGTCTGAGCCTAGGATAGGGTTTGAGCTATAGTTCCTCCGGGTGCAACTAAAGTGATGGCTAGTGTAGGGCCAGAAGAGGAGAAGGCTAGGATGGAATTTCCTAGGATTCAGTCACTAGATTTAGAAGAGTTGGATGAGCTCATAGATTTCGAAGGTGCCTATGGGTTGCGGAGGTATCCAAGATGACTTCAAAAAGGGCCGCAGAGTATGGAGAATTCAAAGGGATAGTGATGGTATTCGAGATGTAGCGGTAGGCTTAGTACTGTAGTGTTAAGTGGTTGTTCTCGAGGGACTTAGTGATAGAGTCAACTTCTATGGCATCAGGTGGACTTCAGATATAGGTGGAGCTCTACAATGGTGGCTTCACAACTGAAGAGAAAATTTATCATGAGTTCAGAGCTGAGGGTTAGCATTGGTGATGCATAGTTCCTGGTGGAGCGGCATGTGCAGATGGACAGGTATAGCTCTGAGAAGATCGTGTCAGGTGGTACAACATGTGCTGATGCAGAAATACTGTAGATTCTCCAGGAAAGTCTAGAGAAAGTGATGCAGTGCTAAGCAGAAGGGATCCTATAATTTAAAGGTGGTGCCAAGAAGCAAGCATAGATCTTCAGTGATGGAGGTGGTCATATCCCAAAGACCTCAAAGGTGGACAACAACTGAAGAGGATTGACGGAGGAGATGTTTGCACAGGTGCTATCAGGATGTGCATCGATAATGGGATCATGCAAGAGTGTATTGTCGAGGGGTTTGCCAAGACTTAGGGCACCAAGGTGTAGATTGTTAGGATTGATGGTGCTCCCAAACTTTGAGAGACCATGGGAGGAGCCAGGTTGTTGGCTCTGGGGATTTTAGGGGCTTGATTAGTGCTTCGAAGATTTGGGATTCTAGGTGGAGCAAAAAATCAAAGCCAAAGAATCAAGATAGTAGAAAGGATCATTTCTGTAGGTTAGTTAGCTCAGTTTGAAATTGGGTCGACTATGTCTCGAGGATAGGCCAAACAGAGAGGAGCACATTCGGAACTGCAGCATGGCATGCAACTAGGTTGGCTCTATTTTATGGCATGCAATTAGATCGGCTTAGTCTAAAACTAAGCTGACCCAGTCTTAGGTTTGCTAGTTTAGTGTTGTGACTGAGCTGGCTCAATCCATAGGTAGAGCTATGCGCGGGTCAGTTTGGGGCTAGGATAGGGACTTATCCTAGGGTCTTAAGGCCTGGTTTGAGAGGTCTTAAGGGGGCTAACTCATGTATGGGTTGGGCTTAGATCCAGAGGATGAGAGCATGGGAGACAAGGGCGTACATGGGCTCGATGAGTGCTTTCATGTATTGGGTTTGCTAGGAGAGTTTTTGGTCGGGCCTAATGGCTTTGTATAAATACTTAGGTCATATTAGGATTTTAAAAGGTGCAAGCAATATAGATCTTTTCTCCCTTCAACCTCTCTTCTCTCTACAGTAGTTGCCCTAGGTTCCTAAAGAAGCCCTAGAGGGAGGCAGCGCCTCTCTCAAGCCCAAGAAGGAAGGTGCCCTAGCATAGATCTAGGTGATGGATCTATGATACGCTGCCTTAGAGAATTTCAAAGGTCTCTTGTGGTCCATGCTAAAGATCAGGAGCTTTCGCAACATGGCATCAGAGTTAGGTGATGCCAAGATGATGCGCAAACAATTGGTATCAGAGCCTGATGGTGCATGAAAGTGAAGGAGAAATCATATAGGATGAAATCAGAAATCTGCATGAGTATTCCATGGTATGTCTCAGATCTACCTTTGTTGTTGCTATGGTTTAGCCAACCGGGAGCAGTGGATTGAAGGTGGAGGCCGAGAGGTGAAGGAAAAACCTAGTTTTCTAGGTCAGATTCGTTCAAATCTAATTGGATCAAGAGAGATATTTCAAAAAAATTTTCTTTTGAATCAATATCAGATCTGAGACATTTCAGATCTGACTTTATAGATCTAAAAAAAATAAAAATAAATTAAAATAGATTCAATTTTGTACCTTGTTGTTGGGTAATCAGATTATCCTATGATGATCCTATTGATTGCCTGAGGTTCTGGATCTAGCCACGTGAGTGCCTGGCCTCTACTGATATCCACTCAGACTAAATTTGAAGATCTTCTCCTTTTTTATGACTTCTCTAAATATCAGATCTAGATCTGATTTAGAGGATCTTCAAAACTTTTTCTGAAGATCAGGTATCATCTCTTGCAGCAGTGCTGCCTTCTTCCTTTCTCATCACCTTTTTCTTGCTTGGATCGCACCAAACTGGAGCCCAAATCCCCTTGGGCATGGAGAGGAGAGAGGGGACCTAAAGATGGCATGGAGGAGGGAGAGGGGCAGCCTTGTGGCATGGGTTATTGTCTATTCTCTCTGAAACTAAGCATCAATAGGGTTTATATGGACCCTGCTACGCCATGCAGTGCCACATCATTTCGGCCAATCACGTCGCTTCATGCAATCAGATCTAAATTTGATTGGTGGGATAACATCACCTGATCCAATCAGATAAGAGCCCCTCTAAATCATCCTTAGATGGCACCTAAGACTGGTCAAAGTCTAATCTTTGGCGCCACCTAGGTGGAAACCCCGAAGTAACTGGAGTCCCATCTGTATGGGACTCCAGGCACCTCTATCCATGGGTGCATGCCTTCCTAGGCATGCGCCCCTAGTCCACCTACTTTTTATTAGGTTGATTGATCTAAAATCAATCTCCAATGGGTGCATGACACATGGATAGATGTCTAAGTATCAAAGGTCAAAGTTTGGCCAAAGTCAAAAAACAAGAATTAGCAGGTGACAAAAAATGGTAGGTGTTGTCTCAAATTTATCTCATAAATTAAGATAACCCTTTTTAACTTGGACAAGTTCTAGTCAGACCAAGTAAAGATACCTGAGTGAGCATAAACATGTTTGGCTCATTTGAGACAACTTAAAATGATAATTGAAGGAGAACATTATGCTCAATCCTATGCTAGTACGATTTCCTTAAACCTAATTGAATCTTATTCAAATTAATTGAACTGAGTTAGTCTAATTGATGAAATCCAAATCCAAATCCTTGTTTGTGTGATCCAGTTAGGTTCAATTCCATATGGTAATGAGATATGTCGCGATCTCTATCATCGACATCACCGAAACACCTTTCGATGGATCAAAACTTTTTTGATTCAAACAACTAGAATGATTGATCATCCAAATCATTGTAATTACTCCCAAAATCCACTAGTAACACCTAGCAGTATATGGTGGCAACCCATCAAAACTAAAAATGAACCTCTTGGTGCAGTTACATGTGTGATTAAGTTCTTCTATCTTGAGCCCCGATTAGATTAGGGTTAAGGTGAACTCGTCAAACCCTAATTTCTATCATATGATTTAATCATTTGATTCAAGTTCGATGTGAAAACCTTAATAGAAACTCTTTCTATTATTTCACTCTGCCATAGCCATAGGCTTATGGACTTGATTCTCATGATCATCATAGGACTGCTCCTCATCTACCGAGGTAGATAGATTCCCTCTTGGTGCAATCCAATTCCTACAATGAACATGCTATAGCCAATATACACCTCAGGGTTCTGAATGGCTAGGAGATCGAGTCATGGTGTAGTCAAACTATAACATGTCAAGTTGAACTACCGATGCACCTCTGATCAAAGAACCAGACACACTACTACAACTTCGAGCCAATCATTGACGAGAAGGTAGACTTCCTTATGACTGCTCGAGGTGGTCACGCTTAGTGCCCTCATTCTCTAACGAGTACCTGTACTCTCACTCCGGTGTCTCTACACCATAGACTCAAGACTCATCTATTATAAAAAAGTGATTGTACAGCAATCTTTCGGATCAATCACCATCCTCATGATGATCCTACGGTCAGGAGCATTTTATGAGTTAATAATGAAAATTCATGTCTTAAATTTTTAACTCTTGAAAATATGAATTATCATTACCATTAACTCAAGCGATGTATCACAGATACTAAATTCACATTGTGATAGAAAATAACTTATTTTACTATTTATAGTCAAAATTATAATTTTGCCCTTAGAAGTGTATAACAAGTGTCAGCTAATTCTGGCTTCTAGGGCACACAAATCTAACAAACTCCCTCTTGACCTAAAGCCAATTTGCTACAAATATAAGCTCCACCTTTTCAAGGTGGGCTTCAATCTTCTACTGGCCTAATGGCTTTGTGAGTGGGTCTATCGCATTATCTGCGGAGTCGACTCTCTTGACCTCGATGTAACCCTTCTCAAGGTAATCGCGGATGAGGTGGTATCGCCGCTCGATGTGCTTGAATTTTTGATGAGACCTCGGCTCCTTAGCTAGGGCTATGGCACCATTGTTGTCGTAGCATAAAGGAATGGCATCTGATGGCATCACTCCGATCTTTGCAGCAAACTTTTTGTACCACAATGCCTCCTTCGCAGCTTCTGGTACAGCAATGTATTCTACTTCTATGGTGGATTCTGCTATCACTGTCTGCTTGAAACTCTTTCAATTGACAACACCACCATTACACGCAAATAGACTCCCAGATATCAACTTTTGATCATCTACATCGGACATAAAATTCGAATCTATATACCCCTGGACTTGAAGTTCTCCATTTCTAAAAACCAATAACATATTCTTAGTTCTTCTCAAGTACTTAAGAATATATTTCATAGAAGTCCAATATTCTTCACCTAGATTTGACTGATATGTCCTCGTGACACTCACAGCATGGGCTATATCAGGTCGTGTATATAACATGGCATACATGAGGCTCCCTATTGCTGAAGCATAAGGAATCTTGCTCATGCATTTTATTTCCTTAGGTGTGCAAGGGCACATCTTCTTGGAAAGATGAATGCCATGTCTGAAGGATACCAAATCCCTTTTAGAGTCTTTCATGCTAAACGTCTTTAGCACTTCCTTTATGTACATCTTCTATGAAAGTCCTAGCATCTTATTTGGTCTATGTCTATAGACCTTAATTCCTAGAATAAAGGATGCTTCTCCTAGGTCTTTCATGGAAAATTCTTTGGATAACCATATTTTAACTATGGTCATCATGAAAATATCATTCTCAATAAGAAGGATATCATCCATGTACAATACAAGGAAGACAACAACACTCCCACTGACCTTTTTGAAGATACATTATTCCTCATCATTTTTGATAAAACCAAATAATTTGATCACATCATTAAAATGAGTTATCCAGCTTCAAGATGCTTGCTTAAGTCCATATATGGACCTTTGTAGTTTGGATACCTTACGATCAGCATCACTGGATGTGAAACCTAGCGACTGTTCCATATAGATATCTTCCTCATGATATCTATTTAAGAATACCATTTTTACATCCATTTATCATATTTCATAATCGAAATAAGTTGCAATAGCAAGCAATGTGCGGATGGATTTTAGCATAGCTACTGGCGAAAAGGTATCCTGATAGTCAATGCCTTCGCACTGACTATAATCTTTTGCTACTAATCTAGCTTTAAATGTCTCTACATTTCCATCTGCACCAACCTTTCTCTTGTAGATCCATTTACACCCAATAGGTACTATACCTTCTGGTGGATCTACCAAGGTTCAGACTTGGTTTGAGTGCATCGAGTCAATTTCTGACTTCATTGCCTCTAACCATTTTTCAGAGTCGATATCTGATATCACCTCGTTATAGATTTTGGGATCATCACCATGAACCCCATTACCTACAAGGAATACTTCTTCTATTTCCTATGAAATAGTACCTAAGTACCTCTTAGGGGAATGGGAAACCCTTTACAATCTACGAGGTGGAGCTAGTGATTGTATTGGCTCAACCTGATTTGGTTCCATTTGGTCCTTAGTGCATTGCTCTTATGAGACTTTCTCCTCAAGCTTGATCTACTTTTCAGTGCTGCTATCTTGAATAAACTATTTTTCAAGAAAGATGGCATGTCAACTTACAATCACATTGTGATCTTCTAGAATATAAAAATAATATCCTAATGACTCTTTAGGATATCCTATAAATCGAGCTCTAAAGGACCTAAAGTCTAACTTGTTCGCTTGTTGTCTTTTGACATGAGCCAGACAGCCCCAAATTTTGAGATGACTCAGACTTGGTAATTTACCATGCCATATCTCATACGGTGTGGTAGGAACATTTTAGAAGGAACCCTATTCAGTAGGTATATTGCAGTTAACAAACTATCCCCAAAAAAAATTAGAAAGGTCTGTGAAGCTCATCATGGATCGGACCATATCTAATAGGGTCCAGTTCCTCCATCCTAAAATTCCATTGAGTTGAGGTGTTTCAGGTGGAGTCCATTGACAGACTATGCCATTTTTCTTGAGATAGTTCAGAAATTTTTGACTAAGATATTCACATCCTCGATCTGATCGAAGAATCTTAATGAATTTTCTAGTTTGCTTTTCTACTTCATGTTTGAATTTCTTAAACTTTTCAAAAGCTTCAGACTTGTGTCTCATAAGATACACATACCCATACCTAAATAAATCATCGGTAAAGGTTATGAAGTAGACAAAGTTGCCTCTAGCCGGCACATCAAATGGGCCGCACACATCAGTATGTACTAGGGCAAGAAGATCCATGGCCCTTTCCCCATGTCCTATAAAAGGAAGCTTAGTCATTTTGCCATGAAGACAAGATTCATAAATTGGATATGACTCGAAAGTCAATGAACTCAATAGCCCGATTTTCTTCAATTTGTTAATCCTATCTTCTGCTATATGACCTAGTCTTAGGTGCCATAGATACCTATCATTTGGACTATCCCTAGGTCATTTCATGGCATTCACATTTTGCTCGATATTAAAAATAGATACATCAATATGTAACTGGTAAAGATTGTTAATAAGAAAACCACTTGCAATTTTATTTCTTTCATAAAGAATGTTACAATGGTCCTTAAGAAAACTAATTACATAGCCTTCTAGTGCTAGACATGAAATAGAAATCAAATTTCTGCTTGCTGCAAGCACATAATAACAATCTTTTAATACTAAATCTAAACCAGATGGTAGTCGAAGAGGGTATATTTCCATAGCCATAACAGCAACTCTTGCTCCATTTTCGATGTGTAGGATTATGTCACCATCTCTCAGTCTCCTACTATCCTCAAGATCCTGCATGGAAGTGCATAAATGAGCACTAGAATCAGAGTCAAGCACCGAACTAGATGCAGAAGAAACCGTAAGGTTAGACTCAACAATGAGCATACCTCCAGACAGACCTGCCTCCTTCTTATTCTTCAGGGTGGTCAGGTATGTAGGGCAGTTTCGCTTTTAGTGGTCATCATTGTTGCAATGGAAACACCTTTCTTTGTCAGCGGTCTTCTTCTTCAGCTATCTTTTTCTTCTTTTCTCCTTCCACCTTCTGCTTTTTCACAGACTTCTTCTTCTTTCCAAAAGACTTTCTCTTAGAAGAAGTCGATTCCTTAGCAAGCACTGAGCCTTTAGAACCTTTCATAGAAAGCTCAGTAATAACCAGCATATTCATAAGTTCGGCCAGAGAATTTTGAAGTTTATGCATATGGTAGTTCATGATGAACTGCCCATATGCATCAGTCAAGGATTGCAAAATTTTATCATTCTGTAGATCCAGGTCCAACTTCACTCCAAGCTTCTCAAGCTCTTTCAAATCCTTGATCATCATCAGACAATGATCTTGGATTGATTGTCCACGACGCATTTTAGCCTTGAATAGTTATTTAATGACTTGATACTTGGCTGCACGACTCTCTTCACCAAACATCTCTTGTAGGTGATCCAACATTTGGCGAGCAATCTTGATATCTTCATGTTGGTGCTGAAGCTCATTAGATATTAAACCCAACATATAGTATCTGGCCTTATTATCTTCGTCTATCCACTTATCAAGAGATGCTCTCTGTTCAGCGGATGGACAAGCTGGTAAGGTGGGAGGGTCCTGATCCAATACATGAGTTAACTTCTCAAAATTCAAAATAATTTTAAAATTTTGGAGCCAATTGTTGTAATTGAGTTCGGTCAATCTATGGGTGTCCATGATACGTGCTAGTGGATTGGACACACATTTTTCTGTAGAGAGTCAAAGTTTCTAGTTAGATATTGTAATTAAGACTTGACCAATTTATTTAGGAGTTTTATTTCTAAACAAACTAGCTCGCACTATTTCCTTAGATCCCTACACTCCCTCTGTAGAGATGTAAAAATCTTCATAATTAATAATTTTTAGTAGGTGGTGCGGTCCCACCAACTAACTCATCACCTCACCTAACAGTTATTGATGATGGATTAGCCAATGAGTGAACAACTCTTGTTCAATGATTCTCTAATCATGGTGCACCCAAACTTGGTCTCTAATTCATGAATCTTATCATGTCCAGAATATAGATCCACTCCTTAGTTAAGTCAGACCCACCATTTGCACATATTGGATTTCTAATTGAGTCTCTCACCATATCCAGAATATTGAGCCCAATCCATCCTCTAGCCCACAGCATCCAATGCCTAATAGACATGGTTGCATCTTTTTGGTGCAACTGAACCACTATAACCAATCGAGAACAATCAACCTCGGGAAGGGTCCGCACATCTATAATGGTGGAAGATCTTAGACTTAATCTTTTCTTAGAAAGATTTGATTTAGATCTCATTAAACTAGACTTGACATAGTCATAACCATTATGACTAACCTAGTGGCATGGGTTAGCTCGGATTATTGGCTACCTCAGATTAGGACTGAGCCAATAAATATGGCTAGGTAAGTGAGATCGATGGAAGGAATATGCCATTAACTCGATAAGAATGCATTCGAGTCGAGTAGCTCCTAATTAAAAACTAGTCGATTATATCTGCAAAACTTACCTTAGATACCAAATTATTGAGCCAAAGCCAATTGGGTTAGCCTACAATCCAGACTCCAACCACTGAGCCTAATTAGGTCTTAGCTTGATCGATCACTCACATGACTCAATCTTGACCCAGACTTAATCCTATTAGGCTGGTCAATTTAAGCACTCTTGATCCCATCTAACCAACTCTTGATTCGATTTGATCAACCGCTTAGACCTAATTGAGCTACCCAAGCCCGAACCTAATTTTATGAATATGTCTTAGATCTGAAATTCTCAATTTTGGACCTAATATATATTTCATAATCTTAATTCTTAATTATGTTTAGGATTCATAAATAAAATATGTAAATAAAATCCTAGGATATCAGGATCTATGGTTTTGCAGAGAATAAGTTCTTGATTTCTGATTAAGGACGAACATGTAGCACCCGTACACATCATAAGAACATCCCATCGAATGGAAGGAGAGGGCATTTAAACCCTACTTTATTCTTATGATCAGACGGCCAAGAAGAATACCTTAATCAAAAATATAAAAACTATAAAACTAGTTAGATCAACATCATATATCTCATATATAAAAATTGATCTAACTATAAACATATTTTGCATACATCTCATGTATCATATCATGCATATTTTTAGATCTAAATTATCTCATTTATCTAAAAAATTAAATTTAAATTGATCACATCAAAATAAATTCTATTATGGATAATTATGTAGAACTATTCTACAACTAGTCTAAATATGCATTCATCATATCTCATATGATCCAAAAATTAAATAATTTTATTTTTCAGATATTATTATAATATTTATAATATTAAAAAATAATAAATTAATTAATATAAAATTATAATTTAATCAAATTAAATTATGATCATGCAAAACTATACATAGAATAATTCTATTCAACAACTAGTCATGCATCTTATAGAACTTAGATCTAAATTATTTAATTTTAATTTTTATAATTTTAGTTATAATCACATCTCATGTGACATCTAAAATCACCTAATTATTAGATCAAAAATAAATTAAAATTAGATCTAAATAATTTATGGGAACCTGGCTCTGATACCAGTCGAAGGAAAAACCTAGTTTTCCAGATCAGATTCGTTTAGATCTAATTAGATCAAGAGAGATATTTCAAAAAATTTTTATTTTAAATCTAGATAAGATTTAAGATATTTCAAATTTTAATTTTATAGATCTAATAAAATTAAAAATAAATTAAAATAGATTTAATTTTATACCTTATTATTGGATAATCAGATTATCCTATGATGATCCTACTGATTGCCTGAGGTTCTGGATCTTACCATGCAAGTGCCTGGCCTCTACCAATATCCACTTAGACTGGATCTAGAGATCTTCTTCTTCTTTATCGCTTCTCTAAATATCAGATCTGGATCTAATTTGGAGGAGCTTCAAAACTTTTTTTGAAGATCGGGTATCGTCTCTTGCAGCAGTGCTGCCTTCTTCCTTTCTCGTCACCTTTCTCTTGCCTGGATTGCACCAAACTAGAGCCCAAATCTCTTTTGGCATGGAGAGGAGAGATGGGACCTAAAGATGGCATGGAGGAGGGAGAGGGGCAGCATTGTGGCATGGGCTATTGTCTATTCTCTCTGAAACTAGGCGTAGATAAGGTTTATATTGACCTTGCTGCGCCATGTAGTGCCACATCATCCTGATCAATCACATCACTTCATGCAATCAGATCTAAATCTGATTGGTGGGATGACATCATCTGATCCAATCAAATAAGTGCCACTCTAAATCATCCTTAGATGGTGCCTAAGACCGGTCAAAGTCTAATCTTTGGCACCACCTAGGTGCACCCTTGGTCCACCTACTTTTTGGAAGGTTGATTGGTCCAAAATCAATCTCCTATAGGTGCATGACACATGGGCAGGTGTCTAAGTGTCAAAGACCAATGTTTGACCAAAATCAAAAGATAAGAATTAGCAGGTGATGAAAAATGATAGGTGTTGTTTCAAATTTATCTCATAAATTAAGATAATTCTTTTTTGACTTGGACAAGTTCTAGTCAGATCAAGTAAAGATACCTGAGTGAGCACAAACACATTTGACTCATTCAAGATAACTTAAAATGATAATTGAAGGAGAATATTAGGCTCAATCGTGTGCTAGCACGATTTTCTTGAACCTAATTGAATCTTATTCAAATCAATTGAACTGGGTTAGTCCAATTGATAATATCCAGATCCAAACTCTTATTTATGTGATCCAGTTAGATTCAGTTTCGTATGGTAATGAGATATATTGCGATCTCTATCATTGATATCATCGAAACATCTTTTGATGGATCAAAACCTTTTTGATTTAGATAACTAGAATGATCGATCATCCAAATCATTCTAATTACTTCCAAAATCCACCAGTGACACCTAGCAGTATATGGTGGCAACCCATCATAACTAAAAATGAACCTCTCAGTGTAGCTACTTGTGTGATCAAGTTCTTCTATCTTGAGCTTTGATTAGATTAGGGTTAAGGTGAACTCATCAAATCCTAATTTCTATCATATGATTTAATCATTTGATTCAAGTCCAATATGAAAATTTTAATAGAAACTCTTTCTATTATTTCACTCTACCATGGCCATGGGCTTATGGACTTGATTCTCATGATCATCATAGTGCTGCTCCTCATCTACCGAGGTAGATAGATTTTCTCTTGGTGCAATCCAATTCCTACAATGAACATGCTATAGCCAATATACACCTCAGAATTTTGAATAGTTAGGAGATCGAGTCATGGTGTAGTCAAACTATAACACCCTCAAGGTGAACTATCAATGCACCTCAGATCAAAGAACTAGACACACCATTGCAGCTTCGAGTCAGTAATTGACGAAAAGGTAGACTTTCTTATGACTGCTTGAGGTGGTCATGCTTAGTGTCCTCATTCTCTAACGAGTACTTATACTCTCACTCTGGTGTCTCTACACCATAGACTCAAGACTCATCTACTATAAAGAAGTGATTGTACACCAACCTTTCGGATTAATCACCATCCTCATGATGATCCTATGGTCAGGAGTATTTTATGAGTTAATAATGAAAATTTATGTCTTAAATTTTTAACTCTTGAAAATAAGAATTATCATTACTATTAACTCAAGAGATATATCACAGATACTAAATACATATTATGATAGAAAATAATCTATTTTATTATTTATAGTCAAATTTATAATTTTATCCTTAGAAGTGTATAACAAGGGTCAACCAATTTTGGCTTCTAGGGCACACATATCTAACAAGAGGATTAATGAAAAAAAAAAATTTTAGGATAGAAAGTTTGGGTGCATGATTTGTTGGTTGGTCTTAGTGGAAAAATTGAGGTGTATGATGGTAAACAAGGTAGAGAGCACTGGAGTGCCGCAGTAGTGCTTTTCTAGAGATGCAGTGCTGAGAGAGGCTCGACGATGCAGTAGCCGAGGAAGGTATCCCAGCAGAGAGCATTAGGGTTCTCCAGAAAGATGGGCAGTGTGGGGCTGTTGAATAGAGATTTTTCAAGGGGTAATGGTCAAAGGAAGGTTGAAGAAGTGACTATATATCCTTCGATTGTAGGAAGGTGGGGAAGTAGTCGAAGATATATTTAGCAGTTCGATCAGAGCATGGATTTATGGAGCCTTGAGGATGATGGAGATGGATGATCCTTGGAGATCCAGTAGGTTAGGGCTGGGCGATTGTAAAGCAACATAGAGATGAGTCAGGAAGCACTGGAGTGCTGTAGAAATGCTACCCTGGAGGCACAGGGGTTGAGAGAGGCTCGATTGTGCCATAACTGGGGGAGGTATCTCAGTAGAGAGTGTCAGGAGCATCTCAGTGAGATCGAGAGTAGATCTCAGGGAGAGCCAGGAGGTCTCAGAGAGCATCAGGAGTTCTCAGGGAGCTGGGAGTGTCCTGGATCAGACTTCTTCTATGGGAGCACCAAGGAGAGTTGTAGTTTAGTGGAAGATGATTTGTGTATAGCAAGAGAGGATCTGGATACCTATGAGGAGGCAGTATTAAGATAAGTCAGGAAGCACTAGAGTGCAGCAGTAGCACATTTCTTGAGACATGGGACTGGAAGAGGCTCGATGGTGTAGCAGTCGAGGAAGGTATCTCAGTAGAGAGTGTCAAGAGGCATCTTAGGGATACCGATAGTAGGTCTCAGAGAGAGCCATGGAGTCTTGGGAGCCTCAAGATAAGGTAGGTGGGTCTGAACCTAGGATAGGGTTTGAGCTATAATTCCTCTGGGCGCAACTAAAGTGATGGCTAGTGTAGGGGCAAAAGAGGAGAAGGCTAGGATGGAATTTCTTATGATTCAATCGCTAGATTCAGAAGAGTTGGATGAGCTCTTGGATTTTGGAGGTGCCCTTTGGTTGCAGAGATATCCAAGATGGCTTTAAAGAGAGCTGTAGAGCATGGAGGATTTGAAGGGACAGCAATGGTGTTCGAGGTGCTGCGGCAGGCTTAGTAGTACAGCATTGAGTGGTTGGCCTTGAGGGACTCAATGATAGAGTAGACTTCTACGGCATCAGGTGGACTTCGGATATAGGTGGAGCTCCATAGTGGTGGCTTCATAAGTGGAGAAAAAATTTGGCATGAGTTCAGAGCTGAGGGTCAATGCTAGTGATGCACAATTCCTAATGGAGTGACATATGCTGGTGGATAGGCATAGCTCTGAGGAGATCATGTCAGGTGGTACAGCATGTGCTGGTGCAAAAATACTATAGATTCTCCAAGAAAGTCTAGAGAAAATGATGCAGCTGCTAAGTAGAAGGGATCCTTTAATTTCAGTGTGGTGCCAAGAAGCAAGCATGGATCTTCAATGGTGGAGGTGGTCATCCCAAAGGCCTCAAAGGTGCACAATAGCTAAAGAGGATTGGTGGAGGTGATGTTTGCACAGGTGCTGTCAAGGTGCGCATTGACAGTGGGATCGTGTAGGAGTGCATTACTGAGAGGTTTGCCAAGACTTGGGGAACTAAGGTGGAGAATGTGAGGATTGATGGTGCTCCCAAGCCTTGGAAGGACACGGAAGGAGCCAGGGGTTTGGCTCCAGGGATTCTAGGGGCTTGATTGGTGCTTCGAAGATCTGAGATTCAAGATGGAGTAAAAAACCAAAGCTGAGGAATCAAGACTGTAGAAAGGATCATTTTTTTAGGTTAGCTGGCTTAGTTTGAAACTAGATTGGCTAAGTCTCAAAGGACAGGCCAAATAGAGAGGAGCGCATTCGGAACTACAACATGGCATACAACTAGGTTGGCTTAGTCTTCTTTGGTTAGCCAGCTCAGTGCTGAGATTGAGCCAGCTCAGTCTGTGGGTAGAGCTATGCGAGGGTCTATTTGGGGTTAGGATAGGAACTTATCCTAGGGGTCTTAAGGCTTGGTTTGAGAGATCTTAAGGAGGCTAACTCATGTATGGATCGAGCTTAGATTCAGAGGATGAGAGCATGGGAGACATGGGTGTACATGGGCTCGATGAGTGCTTTCATGTATTGGATAAGCTACGAAAGTTTTTGGTCGGGCTTAATAGCTATGTATAAATACAAAGGTTGTATTAGGATTTTAAAAGGTGCAAGCAATATAGATCTTTTCTCCCTTCAACTTTTCTTCTCTCTTCTCTCTAGAGTAGTTGCCCTAGGTTCCTGAAGAAGCCCTAGAGAGAGGAGGCGCCTCCCTCAAGCCCAAGGAGGGAGCTGCCCTAACATAAATCTAGGTGATGGATCTATGATACGCTGCCTTAGAGATTGTCAAAGGTCTCCTATGGTCCATGCTAAAGATCAAGGGCTTTCATACTATGGCATCAGAGCTAGGTGATGCCAAGATGATGTGCAAACAATTGGTATCAGAACCTGATGGTGTGTGAAAGCGAAGAAAAAATCATATAGGATGAAATCAGGAATCTACATGAGTATTCCACGGTATGTCTCAGATCTACCTTTATTATTGCTGTGGTTTGGCCAATCGAGAGTAGTGGGTTGAAGGTGGAGGTTGAGAGGATTAACAGAAATAATTTTTTTAGGATGGAAGGTTTGGATGCATGATTTGCTAGTCGATCTTGATAAAAAAATTAAGGTGTATGATGGTAGACAAGGCAGAAAGCACTGGAGTACTGTAGTTGTGCTTTTCTGGAGATGCAGGACTGAGAGAGGCTTAGCGATGCAGCAGTCGAGGAAGGTATCTCATCAGAGAGCATCAAGATTCTCTATAAAGATGGACAGCGTGGGACTATTGAAGAGAGATTTTCCAAGAGGTAATAGTCGAAGGAAGGCTGAACAAGCGACTATACGTCCTTCGATTGCAGGAAGGTGGGAAAGTAGTCAAAGATGTATTCAGAGGTTCGATCAGAGAATGGATTTATAGAGCCTTAGTAATGATGGAGATGGATGATCCATGGAGGTCCAGCAAGTTACGGTTGGGTGGCTGTAGAGCGGTGCAGAGACAAGTCGAGGAGTGCTGGAGTGCTGCAGGAGTGCTGCCTTGGAGGCACAGGACTTAGAGAAGCTCGGTGGTGCAATAGCCGAGGGAGGTATCTCAGTAGAGAGTGTCAGGGGCATCTCAGTGAGACTAAAAGTAAGTCTCAGGGAGAGCCAAGAGGTCTCAAGCAGTCGGGAGTGTTCTGGATCAGGTTTCTTCTACAGGAGCTCCAAGGAGAGTTGTAGTTCAGTGAAGGATGGTTTATGTACAGCAAGAAAAGATCCAAATACCTATGAGGAGGCAATGTCGAGATAAGTCAGCGAGCACTGGAGTACTACAATAGTACATTCCTGAAGACACGGGGTTGAGAGAGACTCAGCAGTGCAGCAACCGAGGGAGGTATCTCAACAGAGAGTGTCAAGAGGCATCTTAGGGAGATCGAGAGTAGGTCTTAGGAAGAGCCATGGAGTCTCGAGAGCCTTAGCATGAGGTAGGTGGGTCTGAGCCCAGGATAGGATTTGAGCTATAGTTCCTTCGGGTGCAACTAAAGCGATGGCTGGTGCAGAGGTAGAAGAGGAGAAGGCTAGGGTGGAATTTTCTAAGGTTCAATCGCTGGATTCAGAAGAGTTGGATGAGTTCTTGGGTTTTGGAGGCTTCCGTGGGTTACGAAGGTATCTGAGATGGCTTCGAAGAGGGCCACAGAGTGCAGAAGGTTCAAAGCGACAACGATGGTGTTCGTGATGCAGTGGTAGGCTCAGCAGTGCAGCATTGAGTGGTTGGCCTCGAGGGACTCGGTGATAGAGTTGACTTCTATAGCATCAGGTGGACTTCAGATATAGGTGGAGCTCTGCAGCGATAGCTTCACAGGTAGATAGAAAATTTGGCATGAGTTCAGAGTTGAGGGTCAGCACCGGTGATGCATAGCTCTTGATGGAGCGGCATGTGCAGGTAAACAGGCATAGCTCTGAGGAGATCATGTCAGGTGGTACAACATGTACTAGTATAGAAATGCTATAGCTTCTCTAAGAAGTTCAGAGAAAGTGATGCAGCTGCAAAGGAGAAGGGATCTTACAATTCTTAAGTGGTGCCAAGAAGCAAGCACATATTTTCAGTAGTGGAGGCGGTCATCCCAAAGGCCTCAAAGGTGCACAACAACTAAAGAGGATTGGTGGAAACGATGTTTGCACAGGTGTTGTTAGGGTGCACATCGAAAGCAGAATCATGCAGGAGTGCATTGCTGAAGGGTTTGCCAAGGCTTGGGGCACCAAGATGGAAATTATGATGATTGATGATGCTCCCAAGCTTTTGGAAGGCCACGGGAGGAGCCAAGGTGCTAGCTCTAGGGATTCCAGGGACTTGGTTGGTGCTTCGGAGATTTGGAATTCAAGATGGAGTAAGAAACCAAAGTCACAGAATCAAGACTACAGAAAGAGTCATTTCTATAGGTTAGCTGACTCAATCTGAAATAGGGTCGGCTAAGTCTTAGAGGATAGGCCAAAAAAAGAGGAGCGCATTTCGGACTGCAGCATGGTATGCAACTAGGTTGACTCAGTCTAAAACTGAGCCGACCTAGTCTCAGGTTAGCTGGCTTAGTCTGCGGCAAACCTATGTGAGGGTCTATTAGGGGCTAGGATAGGGACTTATCCTAGGGGTCTTAAGACCTGGTTTGAGAGGTCTTAAAGGGGCTAACTCATATATGCGTTGGGCTTAGATCCAGAGGTTGAGAGCATGGGAGACATGGGTGTACATGGGCTCGATAAGTGCTTTCATGTATTGAGTTAGCCAGGAGAGTTTCTGGTCGGGCCTAATGGCTATGTATAAATATATAGGTTGTATTAGGATTTTAAAAGGTGCAACCATGACAGATCTTTTCTTCCTTCAAGCTCTTTTCTCTCTTCTCTCTAGAGTAGTTGTCCTAGGTTCCTGAAGAAGCCCTAGAGAGAGGGGGCGTTTCCCTCAAGCCCAAGTAGGGAGGTGCCCCAACATAGATCTAGGTGATGAATCTAAGATATGCTGCCTTAGAGAACATCAAAGGTCTTCTGTTGTCCATGCTAAAGATCAGGAGCTTCCACAATATGGCATCAGAGCTAGGTGATGCCAAGACGATGCACAAACAGAGGTTGAATCTGTCATACTTTAAAAAGATTTAGAGAAATAGAAGAAGATACAAGAAGAGCTCAAAAATTTCTTGGCAAATATTTAGAAACAAGGAAGGAGCTCAAAAATCAAATAAATGATTTAAAACACTCCTTGGTGATGACTATGGCTGGCAACCCAAAATCAGAGTAGAACTTCATTTTCTTTCTTTCTTCTTTTGTAATCAATCTTAACGATCTTTGTAACAAAATTTATCTAATAGAACGATCTTTTTTTGACTTATGGTGCTATCTCCTTTTGTCATGGCATAACGCATACTAGTTGAATTCCTTGCCATCACCTTGTATTTATGGTTGACTTCATTCTAAGATGATGACCTTCATCCAACCTTGAATTTGTCCTCCTTATAGTGACAGTCATAATCAAATGTTAGTAGGCCATTTAGATTATTTGGAGTTTGTTACGAATAGTGGACTGTCATTTATTACTTGATGATGGTTGGCTTTTATTTGTTGAAGTTCGGACAAGAGATCAGATACTTTTGAGCTTAACCGTGAGTCATTGATCGGTGGTCATGCCATTGGAGCTTAGGATCAGATGAACTAAATAAGATTAGTCTTTGGACTAGGAGTGATGAACTTGCAGATTAGGTTTTTAATTTGGACTGTGATAAGGCTTGTTCAACTACTCTTAAGAGCTTGGCTATCTTCAAGATCAGTTGATGATGAAAGTCGGTACTTTGGTCTAAAGAAAAATGAGGTCGAATGGGAAAAACTGCAGGACGGACTATATGACCTAGATTCATAATTGAGATATCAAGACCAGCTAGAGTTGGGAACCAAAACTACAATGAAGCTGCTTTAGTTATTTTAATAAAGTTTGGCCAGTACCCAAGGTTCCATAGTCGAGATCGGATAGTATTGATGTTCAACATTTTTGAAGCGACTGTTGCTTATCTCAGACTAAAGATCAAAATCAAGTAGATGATGAGTTTTCTTTACTCGCTCATGTTTGTTTGGCCGAAATTCAAGCTATAATCTTGGCAAGATCTACTATTGTCAGGATTGAATTGGAGGGTCAGAGTAAGGATCTCAACTAACACTTGGACATCAATAAAAGTTATTATCATTTTTGGGATGAGCTACCCTCGATTGAAGCTTTGAGCTAGCCAAATTTGGAGACCGAGCCTTTGGCACTCACCTGGACTAGGGGACTAACTTGGTTGAACCCCGAATTGGAGTGTGTCTTAAACTTAGATGGTGCTTTTAGAAGACTAACAAGGTATGACTTTATCAGACTTTGGTGGGAGCTATTTTACCCTCAATACTTGTCCCTCTACTCTCAAATTCAAAGCTCAGATAGAAAGAGTACTATCATTTGCAATCTTCAATAGATTGATAGTGACAGCCATAACCGAGTGTCAATAGGCTATTTGGATCGTTCAGAGTTTATTACGGAGAGTGGGCTATCATTTATCATCACTTGATGATGGTTGGCTTTTATTTATTGAATCTTGGACAAGGGATCAGATACTTCAGAGCTTGACCATGAGTCACTTAATAAGTGGTCATGCTATTTATGCTTAGGATCGGATGAACTGAACTTGAGGTTTAGTCTTTGGACTATGAGTGATAAATTTGCATGTTAGGTTTCTAATTTGGACTATGATAAGGCTTGTTCAACTACTCTTAGGAGCTCAGCTATCTTTAAGGTCAGTTGATGTTGGAAGCTGGTACTTTAGTTTGAAGCAAATTAAGGTCAGAAGGAAATAATTGCAGGATCGGCTATATGTGTTGGGTTCACAATTGAGATATCAAGACCGATCGAAGTTGGAAACTAAAAGAGTACCTGGTTTCTTAATTGAAACTACAACAAATTTGCTTTAGTTATTTTAACAAAATTCGGCCAGTATCCAAGGTCAGCACATAGTCAGGATCGGATAGTACTGAAGTTCAATATTTATGAAGCAGCTTTTGCTTTTTCTAGACTGAAGATTAGAATCAATCAAATGATAAGTTTCTTTACTGGCTCAAGTTCGACTAGCCAAAATTCAAAGTATAGTCTTAGCAAGATCTATTATTGTTAGGATTGAGTTGAAGAATCGGAGTAAAGAAGCTTAACTAACACACAAGATCGGACATCATAAGTTATTATCATTTCTAAGATGAGCTGCCCTCAATTGAAGCTCTGAGCTAGCCAAATTTTGAGGCCAATCCTTTGGCGCTCACCTAGACTAGGGGACTAACTTGGTTGAACCCTGGATTGGAGTGTGTCTTAAACCCGGATGGCATTTTCAGAAGACTAATAAGGTCAAACTTTATCAGACTTTGGTGGGAGTTATTTTACCCCCAAGAAAGCTAAACCCCAAAAGTGTATCTTCAGGGTCACATAAAAAAAAAAATTCTTAATTTTGTGGTCATCCAGAAAGGGATAGAGGCCAACCTAGAAAAAATTCGAGCACTCCTTGACCTAAAGCACCCAACCACCAAATAAGAGGTCCAAAGCTTGTCGAGTCAAGTTGTCACCCTTAGCCAGTTCATTTCTTGATCACCCAAGAAATGTCTTTCCTTTTTTAAGGTGATAAGCAAACAAAGGCCTTTGAGTGGATGGACGAGCAGCCTTTAAGGAGCTCAAGTAGTATCTCGGATCCCTTCCGCTCTTATCTGAGTCTAGGGAAGGTGAGAAATTATTACTATATTTAGTTGATTCACCTAATGCGATTAACTCATTCTAGTCCAAGAGGTAGGACCCCAGAAGCTGATTTACTACACGAGTAAACTTCTCCAAGATGTGGAGATGAGAAACTCCAAAGCTAAAAAGCTGGTCTATGCACTCATTACTTCTGCACGACATCTATAATCCTACTTCCAAGCCCACACGGTGATCATCCTCACCAATCAGCCTTTAAAGGTGATCCTTCGAAGGATTGACACCTTAGGTTAGATGACAAGGTTGGCCATTGAGCTTGGATAATTTGATATTAGCTTCTAGTCCTGACCTGCGATAAAGATCTAAGTACTAATTGACTTCCTTGTAGAATGCGCCATCCCTAATGAGAGAGAATCCTCGATGAGAACCAAGGTCCTAGGGGAATAGTCCTCGATGAGATCTAAGGACCTCGGAGAGCCATCCTCGACAAGATCTAAGGATGCCTAAAAACTGACCTTGACAAGATTTGAGGTCATTGAGAAGCCTCCATAATGGATCCTACATGCTGATGGGGCTTCAAACGCATAAGGATGCAGAGCCAAGCTCATTCTTGCTAGTCCGAAAGGAGTTTGTAATGGAATATATCCTTTGGCTCAACTTCAAAGCCTCCAATGATGAAGTCGAGTATGAAGCACTAATTGTTGGACTCGGCATTGCAAAAAAGCTTGAGGTAAAGGACATTAAAGTCTTCACCAATTCGTAGCTCATTGTTGGGCAAATTTGAGGTGTATACGAAGTCCAAGTACCGATAATGGTGAAATATCTTTTGAAAGTAAAGGAGTTACCGACGGCCTTCTAAATACTAATGGTTCAATAAATACCCGGATTGGAGAATGCCCAGGCCGATGCCCTTTCTCATCTCGCCACCTCAAGGGCTACTAACCATAATAAATGGATCTTCGTCAAACACCTACAGACATGGAGTATTGAAGAACCTGTAGTGCTCTAGATTGAGTACAAGCCAAGTTGGATGAACTCGATTATCGATTACTTGGTCAAGGGGGAACTATCTCCCGATCCCATTCAAGCTCATGTGATCAAGTGAAAGCATCATGGTATGTGATCTTCAATGGGAAGATTTATAAGAAATCCTTCTCTCTATCACTGCTTTGATGTTTGCAACCCTCCGAGGCCGACTATGCTTTTTAGGAGGTGTATGAAGGCATTTATGGCAATCATTGGAGAGGTAGATTGCTAGCTTATAAGCTCCTTCGATAAAGATACTACTATCCAACCATGCAAATAGAAGCCATTGAGCTCGTCAGGTGGCATGAGCAGTGCCAGAGGTATGCCAATATCTAAAGGAGGCTGGTGATTGAGCTTATATCTATAGTGGCTTCTTATCCATTCTTCATGTGGAATATCGACATCCTTAGACCATTCCTACAAGCGACTTGACAAAGAAAGTTCTTGATCATTGCAATTGATTACTTTACCAAATGGATCAAAGCCGAACCCTTGGACCAAATAACCAAGGCCAAGGTTCGAGACTTCATTTGAAAGTTGATTATTTGCCAATTCAGACTTTCTTGAGTCATCATCACTGATAATGGGTACTAGTTTTACAACCAAAAGTTCAAAGACTTTTGTTTGGAGCTCCACATTGATCATCGACTCACTTTGATAGCAAACCTGCAATCCAATGGTGAGGCCGAAGTGACTAACCACATGATCCTTCAAGGGCTGAAGATCAGACTCAACCAGATGAAGGGGCTTTAGGTAGAGGAGCTTTACAACATCTTATGGGCATATAGGATGAGATCTTGGATGGCAACTGGTGAAACACCCTTCAACCTCACCTTTAGAGCTGAAGCAGTCATTCCCCTATAGATCGATGCACTCTTGGCTAAGATCGAGCTCTACAACAAATAAGAAAACTCTAGCCAGCTTTGGGCAAACTTGGATATGCTCAAGAAAATGAGGGAAGGAGCTCGGATCCAAATGGTGTTGTATTAGCAAAGAGTGGCCCCTTACTATGACATACGGGTAAAATCCAAAGTCTTTCAACCTGGAGACCTTGTCCTAAGGTGAGCCGAGGCATCTAAACTCATGAAGCAGGGAAACCTAGCCAAAAACTAAGAGGGACTACACCATATCATAGAAGCCCTACAACCAAGAGCATACAAATTAGTGATCCTCGATGGTGCCCCAATCCTATGGACATGGAACTCTGACAATCTTCGAATATATTATCAATAAGGTGTAACTACTTTAATCACATCAATAAAGTCATTTTCTTATGATTCATTTCCTATTAAATGGTAAAATGAGGATTTCTATCAGGATCGGCCCATGAAAGGCCATTAAGGCCCATATCTGAAGCAAAAGTTGAAGATGATAGCGCGAGGGGCTAATCCTGTGGAGACCCTATGTGACCATTTGTGGCTCCTTGTCTATGGATTGGTCAAGCAGAGGCTCATCTGGATTAGTTTTGGATCCACTTCAAACAAGACCCCCTAAGATGGGGACAAAATAGAGACAATAATATGACATCGACGTCAGACAAACCAAATAGAGAAATATTTTATTTATGAAGCTTGCGCAAACATGTTACAAACTAAATACTTATGGAATGAAGTTACAATAAAAGAAAACGTACAAGCCTGAATCTAATGTTGAAATAGAGTGGCCCTTGGTACCAGTGTGGAGCTCTATGGGAATCGCTCAAGAGAGCCTCGATCCCAGTTGCAGAACTTTTCATATGAGGGGCATCAACATCGTAGCTCCGTTGCACCCAAAAGTATGTTCACTTTAATGATGCACTTCTAAAGAAGGGCACAAAACCAAGAGTGCCCAAGGGGCAGGATTGCTCTTAGAGAGGTCTATCACCTCTTTGCGGAAGCATGGAGCATAAGCAGCCCCTTTCTCTCACTGCTTCGATCTTGTCACTAGCATGGTGATATTTTCTGATACCTCCCATACCAAAATTGGTCTCTCAGCGCCATGCCCTCTAGAGGTAGAGGTACCTTCCAACCATTTAGAGGCAAGTGGTGACTCACCTAGCCAGAGAAAAGTGCCGATGATCTCATGATGGTGGATCAAGGGACACCATCGTGACATTGCAAAGTGACGATGGATGCCAACTTTCAGCAATCAAGGCCCATTTTATGAAGATTCTGGGCTTGTGCATCACCTACTGTACCCTCTCATAATGTGACAGGTGTCACTACATGAGAGGCATGGTAGACTGTGCCCCATAGAAGTTAAAAGGACAAACCTTCTTTCTAATGGGCCATCACTATTAGAAAATACCAAGCATTAAATGATCCAAGGAACATAACCCTTTGATGATTGATCTTTTAGAAATATCTCAGTTCTGGCCAAGATCTCAAATAGCAAAATCAGTCAAGTGTCGATAATGATTTCAGGATATTTGGATGAAAGTCTGAACCCTAACAACTAGATTGATGGATCAATCCCTTGAAGAATTTGGTTAAGCTCAATATTGGTTAGCAATATTAGAAACTTTTAGACCAAAATCTTCATACTTTTTTAGTAAAACTTGAGGAAACAATGATTAGTTCGAACTGATAAGTAGTAAAAATATACTAATAAAAGTATTAAATTATAAAATAAATTAAAATATTTTATTAAAAATTGATACTTTTATTAATCTTATGCAGGAAAGAAGGCTACCAATGTGAAGATCTCATTTTTCTGATTCAGATGAAATAAATTTCAGGCAAAACGGACTTCAAACGAGCCCAGAATCGAATTTCAAAAAAAAAAAAAAAAAAAAAAAAAAAAAAACCGCTGACGCAACGCTGACGTCAGGATGACGTCAGCATTTTTCGCGGCGTACGGTGGACCAACCGAAGGGTATTTCAGGAATTTCACAGACGGAGGCGCGCTCTGATTGGTTGAAGAACGCGGCGGTCCACGCAACACCGGGCTCGCGCACGGTCCACGGAGGGCAATTTGGGAATTCTGGCTGATCCAACGGGCGGTTTTCACTGAATCTTGATCGGACGGACGAGAAGAAGGCGCTGATGGACGGCATCCGCAGCTCCCGGTCGAGATCCAACGGCCGAGATTCATCCCGACTGAAACTAAAGGTCTGAAGGCTGATTTCAACGAGATCGGACGGCCCAGATTCAATCCATTGGATGATCCAACGGCTGATATTAAATCCGACTTGATCTGGGTTATTTTAACGGGTTTTTGAGTGGTTTTTGGACCGTTTGATCAACATCGCACGGCCAGAATTATTCAGATCATAGTTTGAATTGTTTTAGGAGTCTAAAATCGAGTTTTGGATGGATTTTGGAGACTTCATCTATAAAAAGCCCTGTTGCCGTGAGAAAAAAAAAAAAAAAAGAAAAAGAAAAAGAGAAAAAGGGAAAAACAGAGAGAGACGGGAAGAAGGAAAAGAAAGAAAGAGAGAGAGGAAGAAAGAGAGAGAGAAGAGATCAGGAGCCTCTTCTTCTTCACCAAGTTCTCCGCCTCTTCTTCTTCACCAAGTTCTCCGCATCAAGAGCAACAGATAATCAATTTCAGCAATCAAACAGTCTAATTTCTTCATGCTTTTTATTTTATTTACTGTTTTTAAATTTGTTATCATGAACTAAATTTTATTTTACTAAGGCTAAGGTGTAGCCACTCTTTTGATGCAATATTCAGTATAATTTATTTTTAAATTTTATTCATGAGGAGTATATAAATCTGATCTTAATGCTTTTAGATTACTGGCCATCTTCTAATTGATCTGATGAACATAGATGTTACGGACCAAGTACATCTATGTTAATGCTTCTTGATTATATACCTTGTATTATGAATCAAATTAGAATTCATATGCATGCGGAAATTTTAGTGCGCTTTGGACGCAGCGTATTTTAATTAGAGGGTTTCACAAAACCTAATGCATTAATATTTATTTAAATTACACTTGGATCAAAGGGTAATTAATAAATATTAATAGATTTGCTATGCCTGGACCAAAGGGTAGTGAATAAATTAGGAGACTCCACCGTCACATGAAATAAAATTAATCTAAAAACCTGAATATCGTATTGATTGAGTTGGTGAACCGATTGCCTTAGTAATCCATTGCTCTTGAATTTAAAACCTCAATAATTTACACTCTCTCTATTTAATAAAAAAAAAATTTTAATTATTTTAATTATTTTTTTTTTAATTTTTTTTTATTCTCATAAATCGATCTTCTAAATAAAGCATAGGAAAGAGCTTTTCAGTACTTGTTTTCCAATCCTCTAGGGACGATACTCTACTCATTCACTTTATTACTTGATCGACTGGTGCACTTGCCATAGCTATAAATTAGCACGCATCAAGTTTTTGGCGCCGTTGCCGGGGATTGAGTTTAAAACAATATTGAAATTTTGATCCTAGCTTTACTTTAGAAATTTATTTTTAATTTTATTATTTAAAAAAAAAAAAAAAATTGTTGTTCATTGCATGACACGTACTGGACATAGTAACTTACTACCTTTAGATCCAGAAATTGAAAGAACTATTAGAAGATTACAGCAAGAGAGAAACATGGCAGCTGAAGATCCTAACGACATCAATCTAGGATTGGATATGGCGACTGAAGGACAGCATGAAGCTATTCGACCAGTATATCGATCATTAAATGATTATATTACACCATCTGTAGCCGATGCAGCTTCGAGCATCAGGAGACCGCCTGTACGAGCAAACAACTTCGAAATAAAACCGGCGATGATCCAGATGATTCAATCAACTGTCCAATTCAGTGGACACGTGCATGATGATCCGAATGCCCATATTTCTAATTTTCTTGAACTTTGCGATACTTTTAAAATTAATGGGGTGTCGGATGATGCTATTAGATTAAGGTTATTTCCTTTCTCTTTACGGGATAAAGCTAAAAATTGGCTTCATTCTCTTCCGGCAGGTTCTATCACAACTTGGGATGTCCTAGCCCAAAAATTTTTAGCCAAGTACTTTCCACCTTCCAAGACTGCTAAGATGCGCAACGATATCACTTCCTTTATGCAGATGGACATGGAGACACTATATGAGGCTTGGGAACGTTTCAAGGAATTATTGAGGAGATGTCCACATCATCAACTACCCGTATGGCTTCAGGTACAAACTTTCTATAATGGTTTATCTCCTACTAATCGTTCTATGATTGATGCAGCAGCAGGAGGAACCATTAACCGAAAAACAGAGGAAGAAGCATTCGATCTAATCGATGAGATGGCATCAAATAGCTATCAATGGCAGACAGAGCGCATGATGCCAAAAAGACTAGCAGCTGTGCAGGGAGTAGATTGCGTGCCAACCTTACTAGCTGAAATTGCAGCCCTCAGAGCCGAAGTCAACAACTTAAAGGGAACAGCTATGCATGTTCAGAGCATTACTTGTGATCTGTGTGGAGGAGGACATGATACGAATAATTGCCAGACAGGTAATCCTTTTGCTAAAACAACTGAAACAGCTAATTATATTGGTAATTTTTTCAGGCCGCAACAAAACAATCCCTACTCCAACACATACAATCAAGGGTGGAGACAGCATCCAAATTTCTCATGGAGCAATCAAAATGCAGCACAACAACCACCCCCGGGATTCCAAGTACCTGAAAAGAAGTCTAACATGGAAGAGCTAATGGTCAAATTCATACAAAACCAAGAAGCAACTTTAAAAAATTTGGAAGTCAAACTTAGGCAGGACCAAACAGCAGCAATTCGAAACTTGGAGATGCAAATAGGTCAAATGGCTAAGATAATCTCCGAGAGACCTCAAGGATCCTTGCCAAGCAATACGGAGACAAATCCAAGGGAGCAAGTCAATGCTATCACCCTAAGAAGTGGTACAAAGCTGGAGGAGCCACATCAGAAGAATGAGACCGAAGAGCCAACTACAAATAAAGAACCATCAACTCAAACTCGTCAGTCACCAAAACAACCAGCAGATGGATGGTCTCCAGGTATACGGTTTGCTGATCCAAATGTGAAGCCCTACGTGCCGCCACTGCCATTCCCAGAAAGACAAATACAGCATCCAGATAAGGAATTTTCTAACTTTTTCAAAATTTTAAAGAATTTACATATTAATATTCCTTTTGTAGATGCTATTACTCAAATGCCCAGGTATGCCAAGTTTCTCAAAGAAATCTTAACAAATAAGAAAAAGCTGAAAGAGCATGAGAGAATAAATTTGAATGAAGAATGCTCAGCAATACTTCAAAATAAATTACCACAGAAGCTAAAAGATCCAGGGAGTTTTACTATCCCTTGCATTATTGGTGATTGTAGTTTTGATAAAGTTTTATGTGATTTAGGAGCAAGCATTAATCCTCATGCCTTTTTCTATTTTCAAAAAGCTGGGTCTAGGAGAACCAAAGCCTACCACTATTACTCTTCAATTAGCCGACAGATCCATTAAATATCCAAGAAGGTATAGTGGAGGATGTCTTGGTAAAGGTAAACAAGTTTATTTTCCCTGTTGATTTTATTGTTCTTGATATGGAAGAAGATTATGATGTACCCCTTATTTTAGGGAGACCCTTTTTAGCTACTGGAGGAGCTTTAATAGATATTCAACAAGGAAAATTAATTCTTAGAGTCCAAGATGAACAAGTTACTTTTAATGTTTTTAAAGATATTAAACATCCTGATAATCAAACTTGTTTTCTAATTGACATTATTGACAATCCATTATATGAGAATTCTGTAGAAAATAAGTTTGAGACTATAAAAGCAAGCAATGTCAAATTGAAAGAGGATTCGATCAAACATGAAAGTATTCCAATTGAAGTGGCACCAGATTGATCCACTTTAGAATTCAAAGAAAGTCAAGCTGAAGACTATAAATCAGAACTACTAGATAGGTTGTTTCTTTTCTTTTTAGTTTGGATCATTTTTTTTTATTTTTTTTTAGTAATTTGTTGTTGCACTTTTACTGCTCTGGTGTATATTTTCAATTTTACAGAAAAATCAATGAGAACTCAAGCAAAATTTCAAAGCTCCAAAGAACCAGATTGAGCCAAATCAGGTGTATTCTTTCCTATCCTTTATTACATCCTTTATTTTTCTTTCTCCTTTTAAAATAATATAGAATAATATAAAAAATAAAAAATAAATTAAAAAAAAAAAAAAAAAAATCATGTGTTAAGAAGAAAATCTTGAGCAAAGATAAACTGGATAAGTGATAAAAGATAGAATTATTTGCTAATGAATGTAATGAGTTAAAGAAGTAGATTAGTTGGTCAACTTTTAACAGCCTACTTAGGTCATTAAAAGATTATTAGCACTTTTTAATTGCACATGCACACTAACAAGGCAAAGTAGGTATTGATTATAAGGCCAACTGAAGATTCAATTATCACTGAAAATTGGTAATTAATATACATTCTAATCAAAGAAACTTGAATTTAAGGAAAGAGCTACCTGCCTATAAATAAAGTGCAAAAGACAGAGTATATGTGGATTGCCCAAAGCCTAGTAACTGGGTCTCTGCACCTAGGTCAAGTGTGGAAATTCACGTAAAACGGTAAAGGGAAGGCCAGGATGCTCAGCAAAAAAAAAAAAAAAAAAAAAAAAAAAAAAAAAAAAAAGGCAGTGTGAAAGCTACCTTAATTCATGAGTATAAAATTGAGAATGTATAGAAAATTGACCAAAATAAGTGATAAGAGAGGATACTTTTGTTCTTCTAGTTTAATACTGAAATGCTAAAGTTAGTCATCACGAACATAAGTGCTATAGATCTTTGATGTACTCTAAGAAAGTTTTTAATTGTATTGACTAAAAAATTTGCTTCCGAAGCTCAATGCTTAGTTAGCAATATTTTCTAAACTTTTTGATCTTTAATCCAAGATTTTATCTCTGTGATAAATAATTTTATTAAAATATGGTATTAAATAAAACATTGCTAAGGGACTAGCAATGAATAAGTTGGGGGGTGTGATAAGTAGTAAAAATATACTAATAAAAGTATTAAATTATAAAATAAATTAAAATATTTTATTAAAAATTGATACTTTTATTAATCTTATGCAGGAAAGAAGGCTACCAATGTGAAGATCTCATTTTTCTGATTCAGATGAAATAAATTTCAGGCAAAACGGACTTCAAACGAGCCCAGAATCGAATTTCAAAAAAAAAAAAAAAAAAAAAAAAAAAAAAAACCGCTGACGCAACGCTGACGTCAGGATGACGTCAGCATTTTTCGCGGCGTACGGTGGACCAACCGAAGGGTATTTCAGGAATTTCACAGACGGAGGCGCGCTCTGATTGGTTGAAGAACGCGGCGGTCCACGCAACACCGGGCTCGCGCACGGTCCACGGAGGGCAATTTGGGAATTCTGGCTGATCCAACGGGCGGTTTTCACTGAATCTTGATCGGACGGACGAGAAGAAGGCGCTGATGGACGGCATCCGCAGCTCCCGGTCGAGATCCAACGGCCGAGATTCATCCCGACTGAAACTAAAGGTCTGAAGGCTGATTTCAACGAGATCGGACGGCCCAGATTCAATCCATTGGATGATCCAACGGCTGATATTAAATCCGACTTGATCTGGGTTATTTTAACGGGTTTTTGAGTGGTTTTTGGACCGTTTGATCAACATCGCACGGCCAGAATTATTCAGATCATAGTTTGAATTGTTTTAGGAGTCTAAAATCGAGTTTTGGATGGATTTTGGAGACTTCATCTATAAAAAGCCCTGTTGCCGTGAGAAAAAAAAAAAAAAAAAGAAAAAGGGAAAAAGAACAGAGAAAAGAAAAACAGGGAGAAAGAAAAGAGAGAGAGAGAGAGAGGAAAAAGAGAGAGAAAGAAGGAGAGAAGAAAGAGAGAGAGGAAGAAAGAGAGAGGAGATATCAAGGAGCCTCTTCTTCTTCACCAAGTTCTCCGCATCAAGAGCAACAGATAATCAATTTCAGCAATCAAACAGTCTAATTTCTTCATGCTTTTTATTTTATTTACTGTTTTTAAATTTGTTATCATGAACTAAATTTTATTTTACTAAGGCTAAGGTGTAGCCACTCTTTTGATGCAATATTCAGTATAATTTATTTTTAAATTTTATTCATGAGGAGTATATAAATCTGATCTTAATGCTTTTAGATTACTGGCCATCTTCTAATTGATCTGATGAACATAGATGTTACGGACCAAGTACATCTATGTTAATGCTTCTTGATTATATACCTTGTATTATGAATCAAATTAGAATTCATATGCATGCGGAAATTTTAGTGCGCTTTGGACGCAGCGTATTTTAATTAGAGGGTTTCACAAAACCTAATGCATTAATATTTATTTAAATTACACTTGGATCAAAGGGTAATTAATAAATATTAATAGATTTGCTATGCCTGGACCAAAGGGTAGTGAATAAATTAGGAGACTCCACCGTCACATGAAATAAAATTAATCTAAAAACCTGAATATCGTATTGATTGAGTTGGTGAACCGATTGCCTTAGTAATCCATTGCTCTTGAATTTAAAACCTCAATAATTTACACTCTCTCTATTTAATAAAAAAAAAAATTTAATTATTTTAATTATTTTTTTTTTTAATTTTTTTTATTCTCATAAATCGATCTTCTAAATAAAGCATAGGAAAGAGCTTTTCAGTACTTGTTTTCCAATCCTCTAGGGACGATACTCTACTCATTCACTTTATTACTTGATCGACTGGTGCACTTGCCATAGCTATAAATTAGCACGCATCAAAGTGTGGTTGGAAGTTGTCCTCTACTTTAGATATCCAATCGTAGACTGGGCTGAGTACAAAATAGCAAAAAGGATGAGGTCTCAATCCTAATCTGATGAGAATACCCCAACTTCATAATTACTATTGCTAGCAGAGATGCCAAAGATCCAGCTTCCAGACCATGCACCTTAGATATGCTTTGTAGTCCTTAAAGCCCTAGATGTACATGGAGATGGAGGCGTCGATAACTTCCTCCCTAAAATCTATCGAGGATTTAAATTTCCTAACATGACATTCTTGGACCTTGGCTGGGATCCATAGGGAGAGCTAGGAAAGTCCCAGTTGCTTTTGAGTAGAGGAGGATTAACTCCAAATGTTGTAGAAATAACTATACCCCAACTTGACAATGGTGGGGCCTGGGAAGACCCTAGGATGCAAGTGGCAAGATCCAGCTTGGAACCTCTAGCCCTCTTGGAAGAGGACTCATCATGAGCCACTGCCATTTTCTCCTTCACTACATGTTTGATAGATTTTATAGAAGGCTTCATGGCTATTGGGTGACAAAAAGGAATATTCACCTAGATAGCAAAGCCTTGTCCTGTGGATGGTCTATTTATAGACACCTTGAATGGTTTAGATTTATTAGAAAATGTATCCTAAAGCTAATCATCAAAGTAATAGATGATTGAAACCAGTATATGAATTATTAAATAATAATAGTTATTTGGCTTATTCATCATAAAAGTTCTATTTTTCTTAAAAAAACTTCTAAATTATGATGAAGTCTTTAGAAACGCACTCAATCGACAAAGTAGGATTTATCGGATGATTTTTAAATTGTTCACGTCTAAATGATAAGTTATTAATAGGGATGATAATTTATCGAGTGTAGGTCGCTGTGTGTCTATGCATTGATTTTTCTCATAACCAAATGGTGTACAGACATTAGTATAGCATATAGATGGGATGTAGAGCACATCCACACTGAACATGACCAATGTAGCACTCTACTGTCAAGAGTAGCTAGTTAAGGCCAACGGATATAAATGTCCCTCCAATCTAAGATCACAATGGTAACTTACAAGCAACTCACTGTACTTTAGTATCGAACTATCTGTATTTCTAATACAAAAATCGAAAGATTTTTAGATACAATTAAGTACTTGTAGAGTTGGTGTGTGAGTCAGGATAGGATTGACCACTCCTGATTAACTTCAGGAAGAGAATATCTTACTATATTTTAATTTAGCAAAATCTAGGTCTGGATAACCCTAGTGAGGAGTCACAAAATTTATAAAATTTTGAAACATAATATGGATGACTTGTATGAGTGTTAATAGCTAACTTGAAGTCATCCTGAGCATTATTGGTCAAAGTAATAAATTATATGGTAACCATAGGCCAAGGTTCTAAGAATGTTGCTTTACATACATTCGACCTATCCAGACATCGGGTATCATTGCTAGATAGACATTTCAATTGGTACAAAAATTAGTTCCTATGCTACCGACTTAGGTTCAAATCTATAGGGTTACACACATCTGAGGTTGTTACTTGATTGGATGGTTGATCGACAATTAAGAATCATTCTAAGATCAAACAATCAACACAATTGATGTTTCACCTAATGCAAGTGTTGCAGGAGGATCAATTAGCAATTGGATTGCTAATTGGCTTAATTTGATAGAGCAATCAGGTTGAGATCAAGTTTAATTGAATTATATTCAATTAAAATTAGTTTGGACTTAATTGGATTAAGTCTAAATGCTTTATTGGATCAGCTAGTGTTGCCCAGCTATGCAACCCAAAAGGAGGGGGTGAATTGGGTTTTTAAAATTTTAAAGCTAAATTAAAGATATCAAGATTGAATGATGATATGCAAGACGTGTGTGTGAAGTGATTTAAGTTAGAGAAAAATATAAAAAATTAGAGAGCAAGAATTTAACAAACTAAGGAAAGAAAGATAACAAGCACACCACAAACAAGCAAGATTTATACTGGTTCAGTGCTTCTCTTGCACCTACATCCACTTCCCAAGTTTCTCCTAGAAATTAAAATTCACTAATCGTATTCAAACTGAATACACCATTGAAAACCTCCGACCCTAGCTATCCCAAGCTAGAATACTTATTTTTCGGATATAAGCCAACCCAATACAATCCTATTCAAGGTTAGGATCAACCTTTCCAAGTTTTGAAATCCTTCAAAAACTTGAAACAAAACAGTAAAGCAGAGTAAAAGATTTAATGACAATCAAATATAAGTTTAGCTCCCTTTGTGAGTAAATAAAACCTTAAGAATACTTTTCTAAATAGTGGAAGAAGCTTCTCTAATTTCCCTCAAGGTTGTTGGAGACTTGAATGAGCTCTTGAGAGGTTGGTGAACATGAATATGAAAGCTTCTTTTCTTGATGAATACTTTTTGCTTAAGATTGATAATTAGTACTTCAATCTCTTGTGTTTTTTTCTATTTAAAGTCTTTTAGGTCTTCAATAGGTGGAAGAGAGAATCCTGAGCAAGATTTGTAGCCATTGGAGATATTAAAAAAACTATTAAAACCTGCCAAAATAAAAAAAAATAGTCATTGCAGAAAAGTTTCGTTGCAAGGGTCGACTCATGAGTCAACTCATGGCACAAGGGTCGACTCATGGGTCTCATGGGTCGACTTATAGCATAGGGGTCGACCTCTAAGATAAAATCCAAAAAAATAGCCATTCTATATTTTTAGCCTTCAAAACAATAGAGGTTGGCCCTGGGGTCGACCCTTGGCATAGAGACAGCATGCCAAATAGTCCTTTTCAGCAGGGGATGACCTAGGGGTCAATCCTTTCGCTTCAAACTTGATTTTCTTCTAAAATAAGCATTCAAAAATCATGGGACTGCCTCCAAAGGATTAGAAATTTTCTATACTTGCTTTTGAGGCTCTCAGATCAAAACTTGATAAAATTATGGTTTTGTCCCTGAAATATAAAATGTCCTTTTTCAAGCCAAATTCATTAGTAATCCCCTCAAATGGTTTGTAATCATCAAAATTAATTCTTGGAGAAATAATCTCTTTCTTTTTTATGATGATAAAATATTTGAGCATAAGCAAAAATAAAGCATGTAGAAGCATTGATTGATGATTTCAAAAATTTTGAAGGAACATGCTACATCACATACTAGGATATTATATTTAATTATTTGACCAATATGGCATCAAGGGAAATTTGATGATTACTTATAGTTAGGCATTTAAATAATTTGCAAATGTCTTTGACTTACTTATTCTTTTTGTCAATTTTATTTTTATTTTTTTTTGTCAATTTTACTTTAATTTTGCTTATAGCCCAATTTTATTTACTCTACTCTCCCTTTTTGACATCATCAAGTAAGATCTTAAAGGATTTTAAAATTCAAAAATAAAAAAGCCTTCCTCTTAAGTTATTTCATATATTTTTCTATTAGAACAAGAGTTTATAACAAAACTTTCAATTTACAACATAATGATCATAATGAAAGTTAGCCAATTCACAAAGATTTTATTTCACATCATTCAAATGACACCATCATATATTTATATCCAAATGATTATCATAACATCAAGTCATCAAAATATATAAGTGCTAAACATACAAAATATAAATGAATCAAAAGTATTCATGAGAATTAGGCCATTAAAACATACAAAATTCATGGATACAATAATCCATGACCCAAACAGCCAATAGTGCCAATTACATAAGTTGTAACCCAAAAAAGAAATATAACCAATCATGAATTGATCAACAACTCATAGAAACAACTAAGAGATACTAGATCATAACCTAATACAAAGATAACTAAACTAAATCTAGTAGAGATCATGGTTGGAAGCATCTGAATCAGATGAGGAATTAGAGATATGATGGGGTGTGATAGGGTCAAATCCAGGAGAACGTCCTCGACTACGTCTGCCTCGACTTGTTAGATATGTGTGCCCTAGAAGCCAGAATTGGCTGACACTTGTTATACACTTCTAAGGGCAAAAATTATAATTTTGACTATTAATAATAAAATAAATTATTTTTTATCATAGTGTGTATTTAAAAGTGTCTATGATACATCCCTTGAGTTAATGGTAATGATAGTTCATATTTTCAAGAATTGAAAATTTAAGATATGAATTTTTATTATTAACTCATAAAATGCTCCTAACCGTAGGATCACCATGAGGATGGTGATTGATCTAGAATGTTGGTGTATGATCGCTTCTTTAGGATAGACGAGTCTTGAGTCTACAGTGTAGAGACATCGGAGCGAGAGTACAGATACTCATTAGAGAACGAGGGCACTGAGCGTGACCACCTCAAGCAGTCATGAGGAAGTCTACCTTCTCATTGATGACCGGCTCGAAGCTGCAGTGGTGTGTCTGATTCTTTGATCTGAGGTGCATCGGTAGTTCATCTTGAGAGTGTTATAGTTTGACTACATCATAACTCGATCTCCTAGCCATTTGAAATCCTGAGGTGTATGTTGGCTATAGCACATTCATTGTAGAAATTAGAATGCACCAATAAGTGATCTATCTACCTTGGTAAATAAGGAGCAACCCTATGATGATCAAGAGAATCAAGTCCATAAGCCCATGGCCATGGTAGAGTGAAATGATAGAAAGAGTTTTTATTAAGATTTTCACATTGGATTTGAATCGAATGATTAATTCATATAACAAAAATTTGAGTTTGACAAGTTCACCTTAACCCTAATTCGATCGGAGCTCAAGATAGAGAAACTTAATCACACAGGTAACTACACTGAGAGGTTTATTTTTAGTTTTGAAGGGTTGCCACCATATACTGCTAGGTGCCACTGGTGGATTTTGGAAGCAATTAGAATAATTTAGATGATCAATCATACTAGTTGTCTGAATAAAAAAAATTTTGATCCATCGGAAAGTATTTTAATGATGTCAATGATAGAAATCATAACATATCCCATCACTATATGAAACTGAACCTAACTGAATTACACAAATAAGAATTTGGATCTGGATATCACCAATTGGACTAATCCAGTTCAATTGATTTGAATAAGATTCAATTAGGTTCAAGAAAATCGTGCTAGCACACGATTGAGCCTAATTTCTCCTTCAATAATCATCAAAAGTTATCTCAACTGAGCCAAATATGTTTGGGCTCACTCAAAAATCTTTACTTGGTCTGACTAAAGCTTGTTCAGATCAAAAAAAGATTGTCTTAATTTATAAGATGAATTTGAGACAATACCTATCATTTTTCATCACCTGCTAAATCTTGTTTTGGACATTTGGTCAAACATTGACCTTTGATAGTTAGACATTTGTCCATATGTCATGCACCCATAGGAGAGCAGATGGGTGTTTATCCACCTACTAAAAGAAGGAATGAGAGGGGGCACATACCTAGGGAGGCATGCGCCCAAGGATGATGATGCCTGGAGTCCCATGCAGATGGGACTCCAGGTTGCTTCATGGAATAAACTTAGGTGGCACCTAAGACTACATTGACCAATCTTGGCGCCACCTAAGGATGATTGAGAGGGGCTCGCATCTGATTGGATCAGGTGATGTCATTCTACCAATCAGATTTAGATCTGATTGCATGAAGAGATGTGATTGGTTGGGATGATGTGGCACTGCATGGCGCAGCAGCGTCTATATAAACCCTGTCTGCGCCTAGATTTCAAGGGTTCTCCCCTTGCCCATGCCACATAGCCCTCTCCCCTCTCCTTCATGTCTACTTCTGATCTTCTTTCTCCTCTCCATGTCCAAGTGGCTCTGGTTTTCAATTTGGTGCGAACCGGGCAAGAGAAAGACGACAAGAAAGGAAGAAGGCACCACTGCTGCAAGAGACGACATCGGATCTTCAAAAATTATTTTGAAGACCTTCAAGATCAGATCTAGATCTGATCTTTGGAGAAAAAATAAAGAAGAAGGAGATCTCTAGATCCTGTCTGAGTGGATACCGATAGAGATCAGGCGATTGCGTGGCTGCATCCAGAACCTCAAGCAATCAGCAGGATCATCATAGGATAATAAGATTACCCAAGAACAAGGTATAAATTAAATCTAATTTAATTTATTTTATTTTACTTTATTAGATCTATCTAATTAGATGTGAGAAGTATTAAATCTAATTTAGATCTAAGAGAAATTTTTTTTAAAATATTTCTCTTGATCAAATCAGATCTGAACGAACCTAACCTCGAAAATTGGATTTTTCCTTCAACTAGTATCAGAGCTAGGTTCCTATAAATAATTTAGATCTAATTTTAACTTATTTTTAGTCTAACAATAAGGTGATTTTAGTTATCACATAAGATGTGATTAGATCTAAAATTAAAAAAAATTAAAAATTAAATAATTTAGATCTAAGTTGTATAAGATGCGTAACTAGTTGTAGAATAGAATTGTTCTATCTATAGTCTTACATAAACATAATTTAATTTAATTAGTTATAATTTTTAGATTTATTTATTTACTATTTTTTAATATTATAAATATTATAATAAGATCTAAAAAATAGAAAATAAAGTTATTTAATTTTTGTTCATATGAGATATGATGAATGCATGTTTAGACTAGTTATAGAATAGTTCTACAAAAATATCTAGAATAAAATTTATTTTGATATGATCAATTTAAATTTAATTTTTTAGATAATTATGAGATAATTTAGATCTAAAAATATGCATGATATGATACATGAAGATGTATGCAAAACATGTTTAAAGTTAGATCAATCTTATATATGAGATATATGATGTAGATCTAACTAGTTTTGTAGTTTTCTTATTTTTGATTAAGGCGTTTCCCTTGGCCGTCCAATCATAAGAACAAAATAGGGTTTAAATGCCCTCTCCTCCCATTTGATGGGGTGTTCTTATGATGTGTAGGGATGCTGTGCGTTCGTCCTTAATCAGAAATCAAGAACTTATTCTCTGCAAAATCCTAGATCCTGAAATCCTAGGATTTTGTTTACATGTTTTGTTTGTGAACCCTATACTTAATTAAAAATTAAGATTATAAAATATATATTAGGTCTATAATTGAGAATTTTAGATCTAAGACATATTTATAAAATTAGGTTCAGGTTTGGATAGCTTAATTAGGTCTAGCGGTTGATCAAACTGAATCATGAGTTAGTTAGATGGGATCAAGAGTGCTTAAATTGACCAGCCTAATAGGATTAAGTCTGGGTCAAGATTGAGTCACATGAGTGATCGATCAAGTTAAGACCTAATTAGGCTCAGTGGTTAGAGTCTGGATTGTAGGCTAATCCCGATTGGTTCTGGCTCAATAATTTGGTGTCTAAGGTAAGTTTGGCAGATACGACTGACTGATTTTTAATTGGGAGCTACTCGACTTGAATGCATTCTTGTTGAGTTAATGGCATATCCCTTCCATCGATCTTACTTACCTGGCCATATTTATTGGCTCAGTCCTGATCTAAGGTGGCCAATAATCTGAGCTAACCCATGCCACTAGGTTAGTCATAATGGTTATGACTATGTCAAGTCTAGTTTAATGAGACCTAAATCAAATCTTCCTAAGAAAAGATTAAGTCTAAGGTCTTCCACCATTGTAGATGTGCAAGCCCTTCCCAGGGTTGATTATTCTCGACTGGTTATAGTGGTTCGATTGCACCAAAAAGATGCAAACATGTCTATTGGGCATTGGATGCTACAGGCTGGAGGATGGATTGGGCTCAATATTTCGAATATGATGAGAGACTCAATTAGGAATTCAATTTGTGCAAATGATGGGTCTGATTTAACTAAGGAGTGAATCAATATTTTGGGCATGGTGAGATTCATGAATTAGAGATCAAGTTTAGGTGCACCATGATTAGAGAATCATTGGACAAGAGTTATTCACTCATTGGCTAACCCATCACCAATAACTGTTAGGTGAGGTGATGAGTTAGTTGGTGGGACTGCACCACCGACTTGAAATCATTAATCATAGAGATTTTTGCATCTCTACAAAGAAAGTATAAGGATCTGAGAAAATAGTGAAAGCTAATTTATTTAAAAATAAAATCTCTAAATAAATTGATTAAGTCTTAATTACAAAATCTAACTAGAAACTTTGACTCTCTACTAAAAAATGTTTGCATCCAACCCACTAACCCGTATCCTAGACACCCATAGACTGACCAGATCTAATTACAAGGATTGGCTCCAAAACTTCAAAATCATTTTGGGTTCTAAAAAGTTAACTCATGTATTGGACTAGGATCCCCCCACCTTACCAACCCATCCGTCTGCTGAATAGAGAGCGTCTCTTGACAAATGGACGGATGAAGATAACAAGGTCAGATACTACATGTTGGGCTCAATGTCTAACGAGCTTCAGTACCAACATAAAGATATCAAGATTGCTCGTCAAATATTGGCTCACCTACAAGAGTTGTTTGGTGAACAGAGTCGTGCAGCCAAATATCGATCACTAAATAACTTTTTAAGGCCAAGATGCATGATGGGCAGTCAGTTCAAGATCATTGTTTGATGATGATCAAGAACTTGAAAGAGTTTGAGAAGCATGGAGTGAAGTTAGATTAGAATTTATAGAATGACATAATTCTGCAATCCTTGACTGATGCGTATGGACAATTCATCATCAACTACCATATGCATAAACTTCAGAGTACTCTAGCCGAACTTATGAACATGCTGGTTACTGCTGAGCTTTCGATGAAAGATTCTAAAGGCTCAGTGTTTTCTATGGAATGGACTTCTTCCAAGAGAAAATCTTTTGGAAAGAAGAAGTCTGTGAAAAGGCAAAAGGTGGAAGGTGGAAAGAAGAACAAGGCAAAGCTGAAGAAGAAGGCCGCTGACAAAGAAAAATATTTCCATTATAACACAGACGACCACTGAAAGTGGAACTGTCCTATTTACCTTGCCACCCTGAAGAATAAGAAGGAGACAGGTCCTTCTGAAGGTATGCTCGTTATTGAATCTAACCTTATGATTTCTTTTGCATCCAGTTGGATGCTTGACTCTAGTTCTAGTGCTCATTTGTGCACTTTCATGCAGGGCCTTGAGGATAGCAGGAGGTTGAGGGATGGTGAGATGATCCTATGCGTCGAAAATGGAGCAAGAGTTGCTGCTGTGGCCGTGGGAACCTACCCTCTTTAACTACCATCTGGTTTAGATTTAGTACTTAGGGATTGTTATTATGTGCCTACTGCAAGCAGAAATTTAATTTCTATTTCATGTTTAGCATAAGAAGGCTATGTAATTAATTTTCTTAAGGACCATTATAATATTCTTTATGAAAGAAATAAAATTGTAAGTAGTTTCCTCATTAACGATCTCTATCAGTTACATATTGATGTATCTATTTTTAATATCGAGCAAAATGTGAATGCCATAAGAACAAAATGACCTAGGGATAGTCCAAATAATAGGTATCTATGGCACCTAAGACTAGGTCATATAACAGAAGATAGGGTTAACAAATTAGAGAAAATCAGGCTATTGAGTCCGCTGACTTCTGAGTCATATCCAATTTATGAATCTTATCTTCATGACAAAATGACTAAGCTTCCTTTTATAGGACATGGGGAAAGGGCCATGGATCTACTTGCCCTAGTACATATTGATGTGTGTGGTCCATTTGATGTACCAGCTAGAGGCAACTTTATCTACTTCATAACCTTTACTAATGATTTATCTTGGTATGGGTACGTATATCGTATGAGACATAAGTCTGAAGCTTTTGAAAAGTTCAAGAAATTTAGATATGAAGTCGAAAGATTGGTGCAGATGAAAATGTGGAGACATTCAAAACTAGATTAGTGGCAAAAGGTATAGTCAATGCGAAGAGCATACCTTTTCGCAAGTAGCTATGCTAAAATCCATCCACACATTTCTTACTATTGTAGCCTATTTCGATTATGAAATATGGCAAATGGACGTGAAAATGGCATTCTTAAATGGATACCTTGAGGAAGATATCTATATAGAATAGCTGCTAGGTTTCACATTCAGTGATGCTGATCATGAAGTATGCAAGCTGCAAAGATCCATATATGGACTTAAGCAAGCATCTTGGAGCTGGAATACTCATTTTAATGATGTGATCAAATTATTTATTTCATCAAAAATGAGGAGGAATCATGTATCTTCAAAAAGATCAGTGGGAGCGCTATTGTCTTCCTCGTATTGTACATGGATGATATCCTCCTTATTGGGAATGATATTCCTATGTTGACTAGAGTTAAAATGTGGTTATCCAAAGAATTCTCCATGAAAGACCTAGGAGAAGTATCCTTTATTCTAGAAATTAAGGTGTATAGAGATAGATCGAATAGGATGCTAGGACTTTCATAGAAGATGTATATAGAGGAAGTGCTAAAGAGGTTTAGCATGAAAAACTTCATGAAGGGTTTGGTACCCTTCAGACATGACATTCATCTCTCCAAGAAGATGTGCCCTAGCACACCTAAGGAAATAGAATGCATGAGCAAGATCCCTTATGCTTCAGCAATAGGGAGCCTCATGTATGCCATGTTATGTACACGACCTAATATAGCCCATGCTGTGAGTGTCATGAGCAGATATCAGTCAAATCCAGGTGAAGAATACTAGGACTTCTGTGAAATGTATCCTTAAGTACTTGAGAAGAACTAAGGATATGTTGTTGGTTTTTGGTAATGGAGAACTCCAAGTCCAGGGGTATACAGACTCGGATTTTATGATCTGATGTAGATGATCGAAAGTCGACATCTGAGAGTCTATTTATGTGTAATGATGGTAGCTATCAGTTGGAAGAAGTTTCCAAGTAGACAGTGATAGCAGATTCCACCATGGAAAAGCAGAATACATTCGCTACGTCAGAAGCTGCGAAAGGAGGCATTCTGATATAAGAAATTTACCATAGAGATTGGAGTGATGCCATCAGATGTCATTCCTCTATACTGCGAACAATAATGATGCCATAGCCCTTGCTAAGGAGCTAAGGTCTCATCAAAAATCCAAGCACATTAAGCGGTGATACCACCTCATCCACGTTTACCTCGAGAAAGGTTATGTCGTGGTCAAGAGAGTCGACTCCATAGATAATGCGGTAGATCCACTCACAAAGTCATTGGGCTAGCAGAAGATTGAAGCCCATCTTGAGAAGTTGGGACTTAGATTTGTAGCCAATTGGCTTTAGGTCAAATGGGAGTTTGTTAGATATGTGTGCCCCAGAAGCCAGATTGGTTGATACTTGTAATACACTTCTAACGACAAAATTATAATTTTGACTATAAATAATAAAATGAGTTATTTTCTATTGTAGGATGTTTTTGAAAGTGTCTATGATACATCCCTTGAGTTAATGGTAATGATAGTTCATATTTTCAAGAGTTGAAAATTTAAGACATGAATTTTCATTATTAACTCATAAAATGCTCCTGACCGTAGGATCATCATGAGGATGGTGATTGATCCGAAAGGTTGGTGTATAATTGCTTCTTTATAGTAGCTGAGTCTTGAGTCTATGGTGTGGAGACACTGGAGCGAGAGTATAGGTACTCGTTAAAGAATGAGGGCACTGAGCGTGACCACCTTAAGCAGTCATAAGAAAGTCTACCTTCTCGTCGATGACTGACTCGAAGCTGCAGTGGTGTATCTGGTTCTTTGACTTAAGGTGCATCGATAGTTCACCTTGAGGGTGTTATAGTTTGACTACACTATAACTCGATCTCCTAATCATTCAGAATCTTGATATGTATGTTGGCTATAGCATGTTCATTATAGGAATTGGATTGCACCAAGAGAAAATCTATCTACCTCAATAGATGAGGAGCAGCCCTATGATGATCATGAGAATCAAGTCCATAAGCCTATGGCCATGGTAGAGTGAATTAATAGAAAGAGTTTCTATTAAGATTTTCACATCGGACTTGAATCGAATGATTAAATCATATGATAGAAATTAGGGTTTGACGAGTTTACCTTAACCCAAATCTGATCGAGGCTCAAGATAGAAGAACTTAATCACACAAGTAGCTGCACTGAGAGATTCATTTTTAGTTTTGATGGGTTGCCATCATATACTGCTAGGTGTCACTGATGGATTTTGTAAGCAATTAGAGTGATTTAGATGATCGATCATTCTAGTTGTCTTAATCAGAAGAGTTCTGATCCATCGAAAGGAGTTTTGATGATGACGATGATAGAGATCACGATATTTCTCATTACCATACAGAACTGAACCTAACTAGGTCACACATACAAGGATTTGGATCTAGATATCATCAATTAGACTAACCCAGTTCAATTGATTTGAATTAGATTCAATTAGGTTTAAGAAAATCGTGCTAGCACACGATTGAGCCTAATGTTCTCCTTTTATTATCATTAAAAGTTATCTCGACTGAGCCAAATGAATTTGTGCTCACTCAGATATCTTTACTTAGTTTGACTGAAGCTTATCTAGATCAGAAAAAAATTATCTTAATTTATGAGATAAATTAGAAACAACACCTGCCATTTTCCATCACTTGCTAATTCTTGTCTTTGACTTTGGTCAAATGTTGACCTTTGACACTTAGACATTTGCCCATGTGTCATGCACTTACTAGAGAGCAGATAGGGGCTTGTCCCCTTAATAGAAATTTGAAAGGAAGGGGTGCATGCCTAGGGAGGTGTGCGCCCATGGATAGAGATGCTTGGAGTCCCATATGGATGGGACTCCAGGTTGCTTCTTGGATTCTACTTAGGTGACCCCTAGCTATAGACTTTGACCAATCTTAGGTTCCATCTAAGGATGAATTAGTGGGGCTCTCATTTGATTGGATCAAGTGATGTCATCCTACCAATCAGATTTAGATTTGATTGCATGAAGCAACGTGATTGGCCGGGATGATGTGGCACTGCATGGTGCAGTAGGGTCTATAAAAACCCTATCTGCGCCCAACTTTTAAAGGGTTCTCTTTTAGCCCACTCCTCAAGGCTGTCCCTCTCCCTCCTCCATGCCATCTTCTAGTCCTCTCTCTCCTCTCCATGCCCAAGGCAAGTTGGGCTCCAGTTTGGTGTGATCCAGGAAAGAAAAAGCTGACGAGAAAAGAAGAAGCCAGCACTACTGCAGAGATGACAATAGATCTTCGAAAGGAGTTTTGAAGATCCTCCAAATTAGATCTAGATCTGATTTTTGGAGAGATACTAAAGAAGAAGAAGATGTCCAAATCCAGCCTGAGTGAATATCGGTAGAGGCCAAGCGCTTGCATGGCTAGATCTAGAATCTCAGACAATCGGTAGGATCATCAAAAGATAATCTAATTACCCAACATCAAGGTATAAATTAAATTAGATTTAATTTATTTTCTTTTTATTTATTAGATCTATAAAATCAAATCTGAAACATCTTAGATCTGATCTAGATACACATCAGAAAATTTTTTTGAAATATCTCTCTTGATCAAATCGATCAAATCTTAACGAATCCTAACCGAACCTAGGAAATCAGGATTTCTAAATCCTTCGGAAAGGTGGAAAGAAAAGGAAGAAAGTCAGAACTGAAGAAGAAGGCTGCTAACAATGAATTACCACATGCATAAACTTCAGAATTCCTTGGCTTAATGAATATGCTGGTTACCGCTGAGCTTTCTATGAAAGGTTCTAAAGGCTCAGTTCTTGCTATGGAACGGACTTCTTCCAAAAGAAAGTCTTATGGAAAGAAAAAGAAGTCTGTGAAAAAGCAAAAGGTGGAAGGATCAAAGAAGAAGAAGGCAGAATCGAAGAAAAAGGCCGATGGCAAAGGAAAGTATTTCCATTGCAACAGCGACGGCCATTGGAAGCGGAACTGCCCTACTTACCTGGCCACCCTGAAGAACAAGAAGGAAGGTCCTTCTGGAGGTATGCTCGTTATTGAGTCTAACCTTACGGTTTCTTCTGCATCCAGTTGGGTGCTTGACTCTGGTTCTAGTGCTCATCTGTGCACTTCCATGCAGGGTCTTGAGGATAGCAGGAGGCTGAGGGATGGAGACATGATCCTACGCATCGGTAATGGAGCAAGAGTTGCTGCAGTAGCCGTGGGAACATACCCTCTTCGATTACCATCTGGTTTAGACTTAGTTTTGAAAGACTGTTATTATGTGCCTGCAGCTAGCAGGAATTTGATTTCTGTTTCATGCTTAGCACAAGAAGGCTATGTGATTACCTTCTTTAAGGACCATTGTAACATTCTTTATGAAAGAAATAAAATTGCAAATGGTTTCCTTATTAATGATCTTTATCAGCTACATATTGATGTACCTGTTCTAACTATCGAGCAAAACGTGAATGCCAAATGACCTAGGGATAGTCCAAATGATAGATATCTATGGCACCTGAGATTAGGTCATATAGCAGAAGATAGGATCAACAAATTGGAGAAAAATGGGCTATTGAGTCCATTGACTTTTGAGTCATATCCAACTTGTGAATCTTGTCTTCAAGGCAAAATGACTAAACTCCCTTTTGTTGGACATGGGGAAAGGGCCACAGATCTCCTTGCCCTAGTACATACTGATGTGTGCGGCCCATTTGATGTGCCGGCTAGAGGCAATTTTGTCTACTTCATTACCTTTACCGATGATCTGTCTAGGTATGGGTATGTGTATCTTATGAGACACAAGTCTGAAGCTTTTGAAAAGTTCAAAGAATTCAGACATGAAGTAGAAAAACAAACTGGAAAAACCCATTAAGGTTCTTCGATCAGATCGAGGAGGTGAATACCTTAGCCGGAAATTCCTAGACTATCTCAAGGAAAAATGGCATAGTCTCTCAATGGACTCCACCAGGAACACCTCAACTCAACGGGATTTTCAGAACGGAGAAATCGGACTCTATTGGATATGGTTCCGATCCATGATGAGCTTCACAGACCTCCCTGATTTTCTTTGGGGACATTCATTGTTAACTTCAATTTATCTACTGAATAGGGTTCCCTCTAAAACCGTTCCTACCACACCGTATGAGATATGGCACGGTAAGAAACCAAGTCTGAGTCATCTCAGAATTTGGGGTTGTCCGGCTCATGTCAAAAGACAACAAGCGGACAAGTTAGAGTTTAGGTCCTTTAGAGCTCGATTCATAGGATATCCTAAAGAGTCATTAGGATACTATTTCTACATTCCAGAAGACCACAATGTGATTGTGAGTCGACATGCCATCTTTCTTGAAAAATAGTTTATTCAAGATAGCGGCATTGGAAAGCAGATTAAGCTTGATGAGAAAGTCTCACAAGTACAACGAGCTAAGGACCAATTGGAACCAAATCAGGTTGAGCCAATAAGAACACTACCTCCTCCACCTCGTAGATCGGAAAGAGTTTTCCATCCCCCTGAAAGATACTTAGGTATTATTTCAGAGGAAAGTAGAGAAAATGTTCCTCATAGGTAATGGTGCTCATGGTGATGATCCCAAAACCTACAACGAGGCGATATCAGATATCGACTCCGAGAAATGGCTAGAGGCAATGCAAGTCAGAAATTGACTCGATGCACTCAAACCAAGTCTGGACCTTGGTAGATCCACCAGAAGGTATAGTACCTATTGGGTGTAAATGGATCTTCAAGAGAAAGATTGGTGCAGATGGGAATGTGGAGACATTCAAGGCTAGACTAGTGGCAAAAGGTTATAGTCAATGCGAAGGCATTGACTATCAGGATACCTTTTCCCAGTAGGCTATGCTAAAATCCATCCGCACATTGCTTGCCGTTGCAGCCTATTTCGATTATGAAATATGGCAAATGGACGTGAAAACGGCATTCTTAAATGGATATCTTGAGGAAGATATCTATATGGAACAGCCGCTAGGTTTCACATCCAGTGATACTGATCACAAGGTTTGCAAGCTGCAAAGGTCCATATATGGACTTAAGCAAGCATCTCGGAGCTGGAACACTCATTTCAATGATGTGATCAAAAAGTTTGGTTTCATCAAAAATGAAGAGGAACCATGTGTTTTCAAAAAGGTCAGTGGGAGCGCTGTTGTCTTCCTCGTATTGTACGTGGATGACATCCTCCTTATTGGGAATGATATTCCCATGTTGACATCAGTCAAGATGTGGTTGTCCAAGGAATTCTCCATGAAAGACCTAGGTGAAGCATCCTTTATTCTAGGAATTAAGGTCTATAGGGATAGACCGAATAGGATGCTAGGACTTTCACAGAAGATGTACATAGAGGAAGTACTAAAGAGGTTTAGTATGGAAAACTCTAAGAGGGGATTAATACCCTTCAGACATGGTATTCATCTTTCCAAGAAGATGTGCCCCAGCACACCTGAGGAAATAGAACGCATGAGCAAGATCCCTTATGCTTCTGCAATAGGGAGCCTCATGTATGCCATGCTATGTACACGACCTGATATAGCCCATGCTGTGAGTGTCACAAGCAGATATCAGTCAAATCCAGGTGAAGAACACTGGACTTCTGTGAAATGTATCCTTAAGTACTTGAGAAGAACTAAGGATATGATGTTGGTCTTTGGTAACGGAGAACTCCAAGTCCAGGGATACACAGACTCGGATTTCATGTCCGATATAGATGATCGAAAGTCGACATCTGGGAGTCTGTTTGTGTGCAATGGTGGAGCTGTCAGCTGGAAGAGTTCCAAGCAAACTGTGATAGCAGATTCCACCATGGAAGCAGAATATATCGCTGCATCAGAGGCTGCGAAGGAAGCATTCTGGTACAAGAAGTTTGTTGCAGAAATCATCATCAGATGCATTCCTCTATACTGCGACAACAATGGCGCCATAGCCCTTGCTAAGGAGCCGAGGTCTCACCAAAAATCCAAGCACATTGAGCAGCGGTTACCTGTTACGAGGTCAAGAGAGTCAACTCCACAGATAATGTGGCAGACCCACTTACAAAGCCGTTGGGCCAGCAGAAGATCGAAGCCCACCTTGAGAAGATGGGACTTAGACTTGTAGCCAATTGGCTTTAGGACAAGTGGAAGATTGTTAGATATATGTGCCCTAGAAGCCAGAATTGGCTGACACTTGTAATACACTTCTAGGGGCAAAATTATAATTTTGACTATAAATCAATAAAATGGGTTATTTTCTATCACATATGTGTATTTAGTGTCTGTGATACATCCTTTGAGTTAATGGTAATGATAATTCATATTTTCAAGAGTTGAAAATTTAAGACATGAATAATCATTATTAACTCATAAAATGCTCCCGACCATAGGATCATCATGAGGATGGTGATTGATCCGGAAGGTTGGTGTACAATCGCTTCTCTTTAGTAGATGAGTCTTGAGTCTACGGTGTGGAGACACCGGAGCGAGAGTACAGGTACTCGTTAGAGAACGAGGGCACTGAGCGTGACCACCTCGAGTAGTCATTAGGAGTCTACCTTCTCGTCAATGACTGACTCGATGCTGCAGTGGTGTGTCTGGTTCTTTGACCTGAGATGCATCGGTAGTTCACCTTGAGGGTGTTATAGTTTGACTACACCATTACTCGGTCTCCTAGCCATATGGAACCCTGAGGTGTATGTTGGCTATGAGCATGTTCATTGTAGGAACTGGATTGCATCAAGATGGAATCTATCTACCTCGGTGGTAGAGGAGCAGCCCTATGATGATCATGAGAATCAAGTCCAGAAGCCCATGGCCATGGCAGAGTGAAATAATAGAAAGAGTTTCTATTTAGATTTTCACATTGGACTCGAATCGAATGATTACATCATATGACAGAGACTAGGGTTTGACGAGTTCACCTTAACCCTAATCTGATCGGGGCTCAAGATAGAAGAACTTAATCACACAGGTAGCTGCACCAAGAGGTTCGCATTCAGCTCTGATGGGTTGCCACCATATACTGCTAGGTGTCACTGGTGGATTTTGGGAGCAATTAGAATGATTTAGATGATCGATCATTCTAGCTGTTCGAATCAGAAGAGTTCTGATCCATCGAAAGGAGTTTCGATGATGTCGATGATAGAGATCATGACATATCCCATTACCATACAGAACTGAACCTAACTGGGTCACACAAACAAGGGTTTGAATCTGGTGATCATCAATTGAACTGATCTAGTTCAATTGATCTGAATGAGATTCAATTAGGTTCAAGGAAATCGTGCTAGCACTCGATTGAACCTAACGTTCTTCTTTTGCTATCATAAATAAGTTGTCCTGTCTGAGCCAAAGGAGTTTGTGCTCAATCAGAGGCCTTCATATGGTCTGACTGGAGGTTGTCCAAGTCAGAATAGGTTGTCTTATTTTATAAGACATTACCTGCCATTTTTGGTCACCTGCCATTTCTTGTTCTTTGACTTTGGTCAAAAGTCTACCTTTGACTGGTCAAACGTTGACCATTGACACTTTGACTTTTGACCACATGTCATGCACCTATTGGAGAGCTGGTGGGGGCCTGTCCCCCTGCCAGAACCTAGGCAAGGAGAAGGGCGCACGCCACCCTAGGCGTGTGCCCAAGTTGGAGGCGCCTAGGAGTCCTTGTTGGACAAGGACTCCATCTCCTTTTTGGATTCCAATTAGAGTTCTTCTAAGAACCAACTTTGACTGATCTTAGGTGCCCTCTAAGGAGGAATCCAGGGGTCTCTATTCTCACCAATCAGATTTAGATCTGATTTCACAAAGGGTTGTGATTGGTTGGGAAGAAGAGGAGTTGGATCATAGCTAGTCTATAAATAAGACCCTGTATCCAACTCAGATTAAAAAAAAAAAAAAGAGATATGATGAGATCATAGTTTCCCCACGCCCCAAGGCTACCTCTCCCCTCCCTCTCCATGCCAAACCATCTTCTCCCCTTGCTCTCCACGTCCAAAAGGAGTTTTGGACTTTGGTTGGTGCGATTCAGATCAAAGAAAGGCGATCAAAAGTAAGAAGGCTGCGCTGCTGCAAAGGACGACTGCTCATCTTCAAAAGAGTTTTGAAGATCCTCCAGATCAGATCCAGATCTAATTTTTGGAGGTGTGATAGAGAAGAAGAGGATCTCTAGATCCAACCCGAGTGGATACCGGTAGAGGCCAGGCGCTTGCATGGCTAAGATCCAGAACCTTCCGCTGCAAATAGGATCATCAATAGGATAATAGGATTACCCAGATCAGGTAAATTAAATTTGATTTAATTTATCTTTTAATTTTATTTTATTAAAATAATAAGAATCAGATCTGAAACATATCAAGATCTGATTGGGATCAAAAAAAAATTTTTTGAAATATATCTGTTGATCTGATCAGATCTGAACGAACCTAGATCGGGAAATCAGGATTTCCCTTCAACAGTTGAACCTGGGAAGAATGTAGATTTTAATTTCTTTGAGAAAGAAAGATTCTCTTTGGTGTCAATGATCAAAAGGCAAGGATGGAATTTCTTTTGCAAATTGAAAGAAGCTACATATGTAGATTTGGTTAGAGAATTTTATCAAAATTTGGAGTACTTTAATGGAACAGTAAAATCAGTTGTTAAAGGTATTGAAGTTATTCTTGATCCAGTTCACCTGAGGGTAATTCTGAGATTGCCATGTGAGGGTTACAAGGAAATGGAACTAACCCATAAAGAAGAAGGACTGAGAGCCATCTTGAGGAGAGAATTTGAAGAAAATTTGAATAAATTAGAGGCAAAGATTCTTTCTACTAAAATGAAAGTGTTACTCACCATGGTTCCTAAGTTATTTGTTCCAAGGAGTGGCAGACATGATTTATTAGCTGGTAGGAACATATGTATCATGTTTCATGTGATTACAGAGACCCCCTTTAACCTCCCTTTTAGATGATACAAATGATGAGAGAGATCTTGAATAGGTCTAAGGCACATCTACCCTATAGTATGACCATCTCATTAGTGTTTAGGAGGTTTGGAGTTAGTTTTGAAGGGGAGCCAGTTGCCAGATTATCTCACACCGATACCATCAACCGCCACACATTGTATCGCTTGGGTTTTTCAAAGATTGATGGCAGTTGGTTCAAAGGTGCTAAGGATGTAGAGAGAGCTGAGGAGGAGGGACCATCTTCACCTTCTCATAGAGGATCTCCTGACTTTCAGTTTGTATTTGATCATGAGGCTGGTTCCTCAGAGTCAGTGAGGAGAGATGCAGATGTGGCACTATCGAGGAGCAGAGATAGATGTTAGATTCATTGATGACCAGATTAGGAGGATCACTAACCAGTTGATTCTACCGATTACCAATATCCTATCTCAAAGGATTATAGGTATTTTATCTTAGTAGATGGCCGGTACCACTCAGGGAGAGAGTACTCACTTCATCCCATCTTCTGATCTGTCTATGATTCCACATGTATCTACTATCTTTCAGTTGCTTACTGCTCAGTCTGCACGGCTTGAGGACCTTAAGGGATGTGTTTTGAGATTGACAGATAGAGTTTTAAATTTATAAAGGTAGGTTTTGGATCTGGCTCGACCCTAGATGAGAGAGGATATTATAGAGATATTAGATCTTATAGCTGAGGCAGCCAAACTCTAAGGTGTTCTGAAGGATGTTTTGACTTTCTGAGGAGAGAGTTCAGAGATTCTAGTGATACTCTATCTACTCAGATTGGCACCCTCACTCAGTCCATGTCGAGAGCACTGGATCATTTAGACACTATCAGGATTGCTCTTCTTGCTCAATCCACTTCCTCTCAGACTCCTAGGCCATCTCGTCTAGCTACTCGAGCCCGCACCTCCACCCATGGTCGTGAAGGAAAAATCTAGTTTCTAGGGTCAGATTCGTTCAGATCTGATTTGATCAAGAAGAATATTTCAAAAAAATTTTCTCTTAAATCTAAATTAGATCTAAGACTTTTCATATTTGATTAGATAGATCTAATAAAGTAAAATAAGATAAATTAAATTAAATTTAATTTATACCTTATTCTTGGATAATCTTATTATCCTATGATAATCCTGCTGATTGCCTGAGGTTCTGGATGCAACCACACAATCGCCTGGCCTCTACTAGTATCCACTCGGACAAGATCTGGAGATCTCCTTCTTCTTTATTTTTTCTCCAAAAATCAGATTTGGATCTAATCTTGAAGGTCTTTAAAATAATTTTTGAAGATCCAATGTCATCTCTTGCAGCAGTGCTGCCTTCTTCCTTTCTTGTTGCCTTTCTCTTGCCTGGTTTGCACCAAACTGAAAACCAAAGCCACTTAGGCATGGAGAGGAGAGAGAAGATTAGAAGTAGACATGGAGGAGAGGGGAGAGGGCTATGTGGCATGGGCAAGGAGAGAACCCTTGAAACCTAGACGTATATAGGGTTTATATAGACCTTGCTGCGCCATGCAGTGCCACATCATCCCGGCCAATCACATCTCTTCGTGCAATCAGATCTAAATCTGATTGATGAGATGACATCATCTAATCCAATCAGATGAGAGCCCCTCTCAAACATCCTTAGGTGGGATCAAGACTGATCAAAGTAGAGTCTTAGGCGCCACCTAAGCTTATTCCATAAAGCAACCTAGAGTCCCATCTGTATGGGACTCTAGGCGTCATCATCCTTAGGCGCATGCCTCCCTAGGTGTGCATCCCATACCATTCCTTCTTTTAGTAGGTGGACAAACCCCATCTGCTCTTCTATGGGTGCATGACACATGAGCAGATGTCTAAGTGTCAAAGGTCAACGTTTGACCAAATGTCCGAAACAAGATTTAGCAGGTGACGTAAAATGGTAGGTGTTGTCTTAAATTCATCTTATAAATTAAAATAACCCTTTTCTAACTTGGACAAGCTCTAGTCAGACCAAGTAAAGATTCTTGAGTGAGCCCAAACATATTTGGTTCAGTCGAGATAACTTTTGATGATTATTGAAGGAGAACATTAGGCTCAATCATGTGCTAGCATGATTTTCTTGAACCTAATTGAATCTTATTCAAATAAATTGAACTAGGTTAGTCCGATTGATGATATCTAGATCCAAACCCTTGTTTGTGTGATCCAGTTAGGTTCAGTTCCATATGATGTTGGAATATGTTATGATTTCTATTATTGACATCATTGAAACACCTTCCAATGGATCTGAACTTTTCTGATTCAGACGACTAGTATGATTGATCATCTAAATCATTCTAATTGCTCCCAAAATCTACCAGTGACACCTAGTAGTATATAGTGGCAATCCATCAGATCTAAAAATGAACCTCTCGGTGTAGTTACCTGTGTGATTAAGTTCCTCTATCTTGAGCCCCGATCGGATTAGGATTAAGTTGAACACGTCAAACCCTAATTTCCGTCATATGAATTAATCATTTGATTCAAGTCCAATGTGAAAATCTTAATAGAAACTCTTTCTATCATTTCACTCTGCCACGGCCATGGGCTTATGGACTTGATTCTCATGATCATCATAGGGCTGCTCCTCATCTACCAAGGTAGATAGATCCCCTATTGATATAGTCCAATTCCTACAATGAACATGCTATAGCCAACATACACCTCAGGGTTCCAAATGGCTAGGAGACCGAGTTATGATGTAGTCAAACTATAACACCCTCAAGTTGAACTGCTGATGCACCTCAGGTCAAAGAACCAGACACACTACTGCAGCTTCGAGCCAGTCATCGACGAGAAGGTAGACTTCCTCATGACTGCTCGATGTGGTCACGCTCAGTGCCCTCATTCTCTAACGAGTACCTGTACTCTTGCTTCAATATCTCTACATCATAGACTCAAGACTCGTCTACCCTAAAGAAGTGATCGTACACCATCCTTCCGGATCAATCACCATCCTCATGATGATCCTGCGATTGAAAGCATTTTATGAGTTAATAATAAAAATTTATGTCTTAAATTTTCAACTCTTAAAAATATGAACTATCATTACCATTAACTCAAGGGATGTATGATAGACACTTTTAAATACACATTGTGATATAAAATAACCCATTTTATTATTAATAGTCAAAATTATAAATTTTTGTCCTTAGAAGTATATAACAAGTGTCAGCCAATTTTGGCTTCTAGGGCACACATATCTAACAAACTTCCACTTGACCTAAAGTCAATTGGCTACAAATCTAAGTCTTATCTTTTCAAGGTGGGTTTTGATCTTCTGCTGGCCCAACGACTTTGTAAGTGGGTCTACTGCATTATCTACGGAGTCAACTTTTTTGACCTCGATGTAACCTTTCTCGAGGTAAACGCAGATGAGGTGTTATCACCACTCGATGTGCTTGAATTTTTGGTGAGACCTCAGCTCCTTAGCAAGGACTATGATGCCATTATTGTCACAGTATAGAGGAATGGCATCTGATGGCATCACTCCGATCTCCATGGTAAATTTCTTATATCAGAAGGCCTCCTTCACAGCTTCTGATGCAGCGATGTACTCTACTTCCATGGTGAATCTGCTATCACTGTCTACTTAAAACTCTTCCAACTGATAGCACCACCATTACACATAAATTGACTCCTAGATGTCGACTTTCGATCATCTACATCGAACATAAAATCCGAGTCTGTATACCCTGGACTTGAAGTTCTCCATTACCAAAAACCACAACATATCCTTAGCTCTTCTTAAATACTTAAGGATACATTTCACAGAAGTCTAGTATTCTTTGCTTGGATTCGACTGATATCTGCTCATGACACTCACAGCATGAGCTATATTAGGTCGTGTACATAACATGGCATACATGAGGCTCCCTATTGCTGAAGCATAAGGGATCTTGCTCATGCATTCTATTTCCTTAGGTGTGCTAGGGCACATCTTCTTGGAGAGATGAATGTCATGTCTGAAGGGTACCAAACCCTTCATGAAGTTTTTCATGCTAAACCTCTTTAGCACTTCCTCTATATACATCTTCTATGAAAGTCCTAGCATCCTATTCGATCTATCTCTATACACCTTAATTTCTAGAATAAAGGATACTTCTCCTAGGTCTTTCATGGAGAATTCTTTGGATAACCACATTTTAACTCTAGTCAACATAGGAATATCATTCCCAATAAGGAGGATATCATCCATGTACAATACGAGGAAGACAATAGCGCTCCCACT